>OX328100.1:16035073-16325073 GCA_946811185.2 Hippopus hippopus | reverse complement strand
TGTCAACAAAACTTTGGTGGTGTCCGTGATTGTGAGGCCTCGTAACAATAAGGTCCCGAGTTCCACACCCGGGAGTGGGTGTCTACTATGGGATTGTTAATTTGCCCACACATAAGGCGCGCGTCCTGATGTAGTTCTTAGGAAGTAGAATCGAGAGAGATTAGTATAAGTTGTGAGAACTTGTTTCTCAGTCGATGTAAATCCGTTATGCATGGTACCAAGCAAGTCATCACAGTATTATACGAATCCGTAGAATCCAGCTTGTCTAACAACCGAATGAACCCTGAGGTACACCGGTCCTTTTGACAAACAGAAAAATGACTATTAACGAAAAAGTTTCGATCCAGGTCAGCCTGCGCGGACTGCGCAGGCTGACATGGGTCGATACTTTTTGCAGATGGATTAAGCCCCTTTGCACAGAGCATGACTCATTTATTATATATCTTGTCAAAAATAGTTTTTGTTTAATTTCAGACCTAAACATCCTGGAGGCCCTCTATCTACAGACGATATGCGCATTTTGAATTCTGCCATAGGAAAGTTATATCGACATTTACAGATAAATGCCAAGGACCAAGACACGACCAGGGTGAACGATTTCAGGGACGAAGGCACTCAGAAAGAGAACGTCAACGTTTTGACGTTAAGTCACATGCAGCCGGAAGACACATTTCATGACATGGTGCTCAAAATTCGAAATTTTGAAAAAGAGTTTCAGCGACAAAAAGTTCAACAGCAACGGGAATTAATGAGGTAGAGTCCAAACAACCAACAAATTTAAAGATACATATATACAGCCAAAGAGAGAGAGAGAGAGAGAGAAAAGTTGTTAAACTTGATAGTGTGCAGAATCTAGTCAGCTGAGTAAACATAAATAAATAACCTATATATAAGCTGTATGGGATAAAGAAACTCAAGGGATTTGTTAAGGTTTAAACCGGAATCAACCACACTATTTGATGTCTTGGATATCCTCCAGAGAATAAAATGCATTTTCTATCCGTCGTTATCTGTGCAACCTTGAAACCGTCAGGGGCAACATTCGGCGTTAACCCTTTACCACATCACAAAATTTTGAACCATCCATATTGGAGGAATTTACAGACAATTATTCAAACTTTTTCAATTGATAGCACATTTCCTTGGATTGGTTGAAAACATTTTGGGAAAAGGAGAAAATGCTGGTTACCAGCATTTTCTCCTTTTCCCACAATGTTTTCTAAAGGCCTCTCTCTCAAGGTCGTTAAAAGTCGGGATTGTGTGGTAAAGGGTTAAGATACAAGAATGATTATAGTTTCATAAAATAAAGATGAAACTGGTTAAAAAGCTGGATGAAACGAGCAAAGGTGTATCTTTAAATGAAAAGGAAAGCACGGATAGGTGTACAATATACACATGTAGTATAATACAATAGTTTATTTAACTTGTGTGTACACATAAGTTCAAAAGCAAATACGAGGTGATGTTTTGGGAAAAAGAAAAAGCTATAGTGTCAAGAAGCTCTGTAAATAGATCAGCTTAAAGAATTAACTTGTAGTACATTTATGCATTGTCTTCGACTTACTAACACGCACATCTATATATAAGCCATGCTCTGGCAAAGGGGGGCTTAATGCATCTCTATGATCCATGGAACCAAGCAAGCCATCACATAACTATGGATCCATAATATCCACTTTTTTAACAACCTACTTCAACATGAGATAGACTAGTCCTTGGACAAACAGAAAATTGAGAAACAGGGAAAAGTTTCGGCCCAGGTCAGCCTGTGCAGGCTGACCTGGGTCGATACTTGTGGCAGATGTATTAAGCCCCCTTTTCACAGAGCATGACTCATGCACGAGTACAGGCACTTTTTTTTTAATTTTACAATACTTTGCCCCGATAATCTAAGATATTAGGAAATACACGGCAAAGTCTGTTGACAAGTCAAGTGCCTTTAGGTACATGTTTCCTTCCCTTTTAATTAAGTTTGAAGCTAGTGTTTAAATCTTAAAATCGTGAAAATCCTATCTTCTCGATTATACCCATATCTAGAAATACAGTTTAAGTGGAAATTTTTGCGATGTGGAAATTTTCGCGATTTCGCGAATTTGAACAGTTCGCAAACTTTTCTGTTCGTGTATTTTACCACAAGTATACCAAAAAATAACGAGTGTCTTGAATTCGCAAACATTCCGGACGCAAAATGTGCCTAATCAGTAAGTCGCAAATTTTTCGACACGTGTATATAGCCACGTATACAATACCTCAGTAAACATCGGAGTGACTCAAGTTTCGAAATATTCTAGATTTCGACTTTTTTTCAGATTACAAGAAGAAGTGAAAAGGTTGAACAAAAATACGAATGAGCTGAGAAAGGAAAACGAAAGGTAAATGTGCAGTTGTTTATCAGAAAAGTTATTATGATTTTATTTCTTAAATTTGGTGGTGCCTTAACATATATATTAACGAGCCGCTTGCACACTTGGTATTATATTGGAGTTGAAACCACGGGATCGCTGGTTCGAATCTCAAGCTCCCAATTTATCTCCGAGATTTGATGATAGTCATTACGACAGGATTAATTCCTCCTTCACCGCTAAATATTGTTTCGACGATATTTATGCGAGAAAGCAGCCACTGTTTTGGGAAGAATATTGTGCGAGGGACTGGTAGAGGAAACTCAAAGAAAGCATGGGTAGGCGCTTAAAAAACTTAACACATAACCTGCTTGCAAACGACCATATTTTTTGACCTGCGACCACTTTTGAAAAAGTTGCGGCAACATTCTAAATTTGCAAGTAACTGGTATAGGCTTTTGAAAACGTTGTGGGAAAAGAAAATACTAGTATCCATGGAGAAAATTGACCAATAGCAAAAGGTTTAGGCCGAGGTCGGCCAGCTCAGAATGCGCAGGCTGACCTTGGTTGATACTTTTTGCAGATACATGAAACTCTTTCACAAAGCATGACAGAAACCCTCATACAAGTTTTCTCGATACAGTACTTTTTCACCTTATACCTTGTTATTCTAGAAAAAGAAATTGATTTATTATGATTATCCATGTTGCTCGTTTCAGAATGAAGGGTATACAGCCGATAGTGACAAAAGCAAAGGGTAAACAAGTGGAAAGAATAGAAGAAAAGTAAGTCATTGTTAGACTATTCTCAGACTTTGAAAACAGTCATATATTTTCTTAATACTGAAACAGTTTTTTTCAAATATGATAAATTAATTATTCAATAAAAAAACATGCCTGAAAGTATTATAATAAGAATAATAAGATAATGCCCAATTTTTTATGTATGGTAATTTATTTGACAAAAGGTTTAGCTTTCAAGTGGCATCCAACCGAACTTCATTTTGCAAGTTTTGAACAACAATAATAATAAAAAAAGAAAAAACTCAACAAAGGCTGATGAGTTTCACTCGCATGCGAAGATAGCTTCGAAACTATGGACAGAAATACATGCAGAAAACACCAGAAATTACTCAGTTTTTATTTTATATCAGTTATGCTTTGTGAAAAAGGGGGGGGTTTCAATGCATATTCAAAAAGTATCGACCCAGGTCAGCATGCGCAGTTTATCATGCATGTCCAAGGACCATTTTATCTCGTTTGTTAAACAAAATGATTTTATCGATCCATAATAATGCGATGACTTGCTTGGTATAATGAATCTTTGAGATTTATTATAACCCCTTTTTGCCAGAGCGTGGCTCATCATATTTGTAAATTATCCTACGCCTTTTGACACGGGATAGCCGTTAGCGCGTAAAAAGGGATAAATACATTTTAAGCACTAAAGAATGAAATTTACCTGGATGGCTCAATTAACGAAGTTTCTTAGTTCCGGTTTTGAAAGTCGTGGGCTCGAGTCCCAGGGGATGGAAATTATTTCTACGGTTGGTTTCTGCCCTAATTGTTCCTTACAAATTTCAGCTTTCTCCCCCTAACAATTAAGTCTTTTTGGTCTAAATCTAGTATTATACAGCTTTAGGTAACGTTATTAGGTATGAAAAAAAGTGATACAAACTATTGAGTGGAAAAAAACATGTCAAAACTTTTAATCACTTACTAAGAAAAATATGACGGACTTTATCTTAATATACACTATAAGCCACCAGTTTTGTAGTTGTTGACTTTGACATCGAGGGTAGAACACATTGTGCGAACAGGAGAAAATGCTTGTTAACAGCATTTTCTTTCATGTTACATTTCTTTCAAATGCCCTTTGCCTCAGCTTTATTGAAACGAGGGATTGTGTCGTAGAAGGGCTTAACATGGAATGAAATAAGCCTTGCTCCGGCAAAAGGGGGCTTTATGCATTTCCGTGATGCATGATACCAAGCGAGTCATTTCTGTACTATGGATCTATGAAATCCATTTTTGTATGACCTCTGACCTCGGTAGATACTTTTTGCAGATGCATTAAGTCCCCTTTTCACAGAGCACGGATCAAATATGTTTATTTCAGTCAGTAACTCCCTTTTTCCGCCTTCCTCACACTCCTCCTCCACCTTATAAAGTGAAATTTTGAAGCCAGTTTGTCTAGACCATTCACACAAGGCTGTTCATATTGAAAGTACAGCCAAGATCTGGCTACACACATTTTACAGTTTGATCTTGATCTAAACTGTCCCAAAATTTACTTCACGTTACCCCAGACAAGTTCCTGTTTTAGACATAACAAATACTGTACTCGAATAAGATACTTAGGACAAGTTGTTTTTTTTTTTCTGTAGGTACCGTAACGAGAGAAAGGGAATGGAGGAGAAAATCTACGAATTAGAATCTGGGATTAAATCGAAATTTGAAAAGTAAGAAATTTCAGTTTATTAAGCAAGTGTTTACCGAAATATCTCGAATTTTTCTTTGAGATTCAATGACAGTCATAACAATAATATTTATTCCCCTTTCACAGCTGATTACCATTTCGACGATGGTTGTGTGGGAAAGGAGTCAATAGCTTGAGAGGAATTTTTAGTGAAGTACTGGGGAAAAACATCCAAGAAGCATGGATAGGTGCACGGACGCTGCGATATAAATGGGAATAGAAGAAAATGGTTGTAACCAATGTTTTCTGTATTTTGTATGAATACGACGAATTTTATATTTTGAGTAACACCTAATTTTTTGTCTGCAAATGGTTTGAATTAGGACAATGCGAGAATATTGTCGTCTGGGAAAGAGTTAGGAGATCGTTCATTAACATGAATTGAGCTTCAATAGATTTACATCGAAAAGCTTGTGAAAAAACTGTAGCTGAAGAAGAAATTGCTCGTTACGAGCGATTTCTCATTCAGCCACAATGTTTTTAAAAAACCGTCTGCTGCAAGACGAAAAAAACGTCATCTTCAAAAGAAATATGGCAGGTCAAACTTAACTACAGGTTAACGACGGATAAAGAGGAATTCCGAGAGCACGTGCGAAGTGACGTAGACAGTATCGTTTCGTCCATCAACAACGTACACTACATGGTGTTGGGCCACAGTCACGAGAATAGGACGATCAATTATAGAAACGTAGACGAGAGCGAGGTCTTGCCAACCAAACAAATATTAGATATACTGACGAGTGTGGCGGGTGGGGTACAAGTCTTAAAGTCAAAGAAATCGGAGTTGGAGAAGGAGAAAACGAGGTAAGAATTCAGATTATGTATGCGTTGCTATTTTTAGGCTTAAAGCCATTTACCATACAATCCTGAATTTTAACTACCCTGATGGAGCTTTTGAAAACATTGTTGGAAAAGGAGAAAATGCTGGTAACCAGCATTTTCTCTTTTTCCCACAATGTTTTCTACACTGTCAAAGAAAAATTTCATTATTTAGGTCACATTAAATTTGTCGTCTGCAAATGGCTTCATTTAGGACGAGTATAAAATTTTGTCGTCTGATAAAGGGTTAAACCATCAACATACAAGCCCTGGGGCAACACATTGCAAGGCTCTAGTCTAGTACTTGTAAAATCTAGAAAGCATGTTCAAATGAGATACATTGCTTCGATACAACTGTACTTCTGTTAAGAAAGAAGGTTATCATGACAGCATTTATGTTTTGAAAGATATTTCGGAGGAACTAACCGAAAATTTGAACATCAGTCACTTGATTTGAGGTAACGATTTTCTAAGCGACAAACACTAGTGTTAAAATCATTTTTATTGCTAAAATGTGGTTAGAAATGTATCTTTCATCGCGACAGGTACTAAGAGCAACACTTCCGGTTAAACAACTTTCACAGGAGTTACTGAAGTACAGGATTCGTATTCACCAATCATTTTCTAAATGTGAAAGTAACACAACTTCTGATTGGCTAAACCATTTAGAAAGTAACACAACTTCTTATTGGCTAAACCAAATGGTTTAGCCAATCAGAAGTTGTGTTACTTTCACGTTAAGAACATTCCCGAGAATAAGACTAAGAACGTTCTAAAGAATGGTTGGTGAATACGAGCCCTGATAAAGATTTTCTCCGGTGACATATTCTATCGTTAAAATTACATGAATTCCTAAAATGTGCCGTTTAGAAATGAATCTTTCAATCACGGTAGGATATCTTGTTGACGCTTCCGGTTGAACAACAGTCAATAGCAGTAGTGTAGATAAACTGTCTGTATTAAATGAAACGCCACAACAGTATCTTGGTCCTTATTCACCAACTATTCTTAAGAATATGTTACGTTCTTATATCTTATGTTTTCTTTATACGAAGTAACACAACTTCTGATTGGCTAAACCATTTGGTTTAGCTAAAACAGATGAGTGCTACTTTCAAATTTAATAAATTCTGGAGTATAAGACTAAGAATCTTCTTAAAGAACAGTTGGTGACTACAGACTCTGAGGTAGAGATACGATGTAACTTTTTTACACTGTAACATTGCAGGAAAACGGAAGACATATCAGCCTGGAGGAGAGGGATGAAAGACTTAGACAGGGAGATAACTCGATTTGCAAAAACATTCGCGTCTCAAGCGGACGACAGGGAACTAACTCAGTACACGTTTGATGACGATGACCCGGAAACCATGGCGTTTAACTGCAAGTCAAAGTTACAGAAAACGAAAGATAATATCAATACTAAATTAAAAGGAATAACAGATGCAAGCAGGTAAATATTATCATCTGCAGGCTGAGCCCGGTGAGTGCAGTCAATAGCGTAAGGACTTGAGAACAAGGAGTCGATGGTTCGAATCCCCAGCTCCGCCAATTTCTTTCCGAGGACTTTTTCTAGTCATTGCAACAGAATTCATTCTCTCACCGCTGACCATTGTTTCGACGATGGTTATGAGGAAAAGCAGTCAGTAGCATGGGAAGAATGTTGTGCAAAATACTGGTATAAAGAAACTCCAGGAAGGATGGGTAGGTGCACTGGTCGCCTTGATGTAAATGAAGTAATGTTGAAAACAGCATTAACACCATGCAATCAATCAATCAATCAATAAATCAGCATCATTTGCAGATGAGTCGTAGAAAGTACCAAAATAATAACGGTTGAAAGCATTTATTTTCTATGATGCAACTACGTACTAGTGCAAGGAAACTATTTGAAAAAAACCTTCACTATCTGATGCAATGTTAATACATATACATATATCTTGTTCTTACTTTTAGCCAGAAGATCTTCACAAATTCCATGACGCATCTTTTTCAAAACAGAGATGCATCAAAGACTAAAAAAATGAAAGTAATATAAAAATATCCAAGGAGTGCTCTGGGAAAAGAAGTTTAAATGCATCTTTGTAAGCCATTATACCAAGCATAGCATCATATAATTACGGATCCATACAATCTAGTTTGTTTTACAAATGACTGAATCATTAGGTAAAATGGTTTTCTTAGACATGCTGAAAATTTACCGATAGCAAAAAGTTTCGACCGAGGTCAGCCTGCATTAAACCCCCTTTTTACAAAGCATGGTTGATATACCTATACTTTCTACCATACTGGCTTTCATTTTCCGCTAAAAGTTCTAGTATCCTTGGTTTGAAGTACATGTTCCAAAGGGGCACATTCGGTTTAATTCCCGAGTGAGAAACGCAAATCTCAGCCCATACCAACCAATTGAAATTCCAAAACTAGCAATTTGATCGGTCGAAACGGTCTGTCTCGGTCAGTCAAATGGTTCTTATCTCCATGAGTGGAACGTTCTAAATTAAAGGTGAGTTTAGACCTACAGCCGGAACTACGAGTAAATAAAAATCAATGACATAATTTTTTATATTATATGAAGTACAATCAAACGCAGTCACATGTACTAACGTTAGGCACATTTCATAGCGATGTAGTGTCTATATATGAAGTATAGACTATTAAAGATACATTTCTACTCGTTTTCAGGCAGTTTTCATCCAGTTGTTAACCCATTTTATCCTTATTCTTGGAAAATATAATCATTCTTGTAGCTTCATGTCAAGTATTGCCCCTAAGGGCTGCAAGATTGCACAGATTACCACGAATAGAAAATGCATTTTATGTTTTGGATGCCTTCAAAAGCAATCGCTGTTTTCGTTTCCTGTGTTAAGTGAGGACAAATCCCTTGTGTTTTTTTTATCCAGTACACCATATATATTGGCAATTTATCTATGTTTACACAGCTGAGCTATTAGACTAACTTTCAAGTTTTGACAGGTGTTTTTTTTTTCTCTCGAGCTGTAGGATGTAGGCCTATCATTAATGTTTTCTCATTTCATTTTCTTTTCCTGTAACGATTTGGCTACATTACGGGCACCGTGTAGGTTCCAATAATTTTGCGCTGTTCGAAGAGAGATAACTCTTCGGAATGGCGTATAATGAGTATTGACAGTATAGAGATAAAGAATTTGAACTGAATCTAGATTGACTGATGATAACATTCCCCGATTTATGTTCTGCAGGGATATACCGCATGGTGGCACCTATGTTGCACTAGCATAGGTTTCCATGATCTTTATTAATACCAATTTCAAAATTTTCAGCGTTATCAAACGGAAAGAGAAAGATATTAACAAATACAAGAAAAACACCGAAGAACTCCACGCGGAGATATCCAAATTGCACGAACAAGTGATATCCGTTCAACGACAAGATATTTCCATCACCATGCCAACGTTCGAACGCCGTAATGACAACAGCGACGGCTCTGCAGACGAACTTCCGGAAGCAGACCAGTTGGAGCAGAACGACTCCCTCGATAAGCTCAAACAAATAGGGACGATGGTTACCCACTTTCAGCAGTAGGTTCTATTTATCTTTATCAATACAGCAAAATCTCAATTGTTCGGACCAGAAGAATATTTCGAATTATCCGTACGTTCAGCTCTGATTACTGAAAAAATAAAAGCAACAGAGTGTCTAGAGGACTAGTACAGTAATCTGTAAGGTAATTTGTGCAAATGTGATTGGACTTTCCTCGGAAAACTGAGTAGCAGAAGCTGTCAAACTCCTTCTGCAAAGTCAGTTCCAGTCGTTAATCCGACTAATCGAAGATATATTAAACTTATTGCATGTTTGTTTGTTTGATTTTCGTTATCTTTTGTTGTCGCCACCGGTTGTCCATTTGGGCGACGCCCCCAGAAGACTGTTAGTTTTCAAAGTTGTATAATGCAGGATTCAGGACGAAACCCACCATAAGTTACGTCCGGTTCTTTAACATACTCAGTGTATAGCACTTTCACACGGGACCTCGGTTTGACGTCTTGTCCGAAAGGCTATCAGTAATTTTAGGTGGCCAGCCATGGGGATCGGACCTAGACTTGTAAGTTGCCAGAGATTTGACGTTCATAAATCTCATGCTTTACCACCTGAGCTGGTCTATATTGCATGTTTTAATCAAGACTTACATACTCAACAAAATGCATGACAACTGGTTAATGTCGCATATATCGGATACTTTGCATAGACATACCTTTGGGAACATTGTCACAGTAGCTCTAAATGCTCATACTAGTTAAATGATCATAATTACTGTAAAGGGATAAATGCTCATACTAGTGAAATGATCATAATTACTGTAAAAGGAATAAGTTTTCTCCATCTAAAAATCAGTAAATCTCATTTTATTTATTTATTTTTTTTTTCAGAGTGATCATCGACAGAACGAGTGTTTTAAACAAAATGGAGAACGATATGCTTCCTCTGAAAATTCGAGTCAATCGACTACATGAAGAGATCTCAAAAGCCGTCAGCACCGGAAGTTCATCGCCTGACACTGGGGAAGATTTGGCTCGAATTAAACGTGCCTTCTCCCCGGATAACCCGTCTAATATGTTCTCAAAAGAAATAAGTAGTATGCTTGCAAAACTGTCCAAAATGGAGTTAACGATACGACATTTAATCGAACAGCAGGCTTCAAATGACGGAAGGGTTTCAATCTAGTGGCATCATTATTAATTCTGTATATGTCAACAGTTTTTTTGTGTGTGAGATTTATACTTGTGAGTATCAGTTATAACGAAGTCTTTATTACTACCAGCGCCAATTTCTCTCCAAGCCGACCGTCGCTTGGTAGCCTACCGCAAAGAGTCTAACCCTTGGGTACTACTCGGTGTTGTTTTGCGGACAGTGTAGATCAATATCCGTCATGATGAGATTCTTTGATGAAAAAAAAAAAGGTAATGGTGGAATGAAGTTCATTTGAAATAACGGTATACCTCTGAAAAGGCCTATAACCTTGCCTTAAAGTTGAAGTGAACCTGGCCAGCTTTATATCTTGTAACTTGCTTCTGTAGAGGACGTTTGTGTCTTGCAGCAGAACGTGCTTCAAAATCTTATTGAAAAGGGAGAAATTGCCCATTTGCCACCTCTTTCCTTGTATTTGTATTCTTATACTAATGCTTATTTTTCATGTTGGTCACCGACATCTTACAAGGCTTTTTTTCAAAGTCGTCTGCTGCAAACTTACTTTGGGATGTCATAATTTATTTAACCCTTTACTACACTATACTGTGTTTCAACGACCCTGAACAGGGATATGAACCGTGCTTGGTGGAAAGGGAGCTTAATGCATCTGCGAAAAGTATAGACACAGGTCAGCCTGCGCAGTTCGCGCAGGCTGACCTGGGCCGAAACTTTACGCTATTGGTCAATTTTCTGTATGTTCAAGGACCAGTGTACCTCGTGATTAAGTTGGTTGTTGAAAAAAGTGGCTATTATGGATCCCTACCTATGTGATGGCTTGCTTGGTATAATGCATCACGGAGATGCATGTTGCCAGACAATGGCATATAAACATGTATACGATCCCTGCCCTGAAGAAGAAAACTTTTGAAAACAATGTTTTCTAACCTTTCAAAGAAAGTCCCAATTTTGACTAACATTCAAGTTGTCGTCTGCAAATGCTTTTAATCTGGACAAGTCTGAAATTTTGTCGTCTGTTAGAGTTAAAGTACCTATGGAACAGAACGTTGCGGCTTATATAGCAGAATTACCATGACTGGTACTCATTAAGTATCGATGACAAATGACAAATTCAATTACTCTTGCTGTTGCTTTTACTAAAGTTATTTTCAAAAGAGGTCCTGCTTACTTCGGTGGTAACCTGGAGGCCCGGGGTTCGAGCCTTACTGGAAGCACTGGGTTTTTCATGGGAGTGTACTTGGGCAAGACACTTCAGATTCCAGCCTGGTACTCGTGAAACGCGGGACAAACATGAATAAGCGAGCTGCCGCCGTGATATGACTGAAATAATGTTAAAAGCGGCGTAAAACGCCATTCAATAAACTATTTTCCAAATCTTCCAACTGCAGAGATAGTAAATGAGATATCTATGAAGTACATGTAAATGGTTATATTTGCACTATATAGATTCGTTTACGAAAATGAAATAATGTTTCATTGATTCAGAAATCTTTATGTCAACCTTTACGAAACAATCCAGTGTTCTAACGTTCCTAAAGAGATATGAGTCGAAAGCGTTGTGAAAAAAGGAGAAAATGCTGATGTTTTCTCGTTTTCCTCACGATCTATTTTATTATTTCAAAGACAAATCCAACCATTTGGGCCAAATCTAATATGTCACCAGCAAGTACTTTCATTTTGGGTAAGTATAAATTTTTGTAGTCCAGAATGATAAACCTATATATACGAACCCGTACTAATATGGACGAACTACTTTTATGAACTGTGTAAATCAAGATGAGACTGTACATTCGGTGCAGTCTGATCTTCCATCTACACTGTCTTTCTCGTAATTTTAAAACAATTATCAAGACGTTTTTTCAGTCGCAAAGAAATTTATGTTTCTGTAAACTATCCAAATCAGTCGAACTAGTTTTTGACTTCGAAAGAATTTGGGAAATGTGCTAAAGAATTGAATGTTTGAAATCTGAATGTACTCGTGTGTTTGTAATGTTCTATAGTGCGTTGTATTAAATTTGCTGAATACTTGTGGCGTTTGTTGTTGGAACTTACTCTGAATAATACCCTTAGTCAGTAACCCTTAGTCTCGTGAAAAGCAAAGGCCATATTTTCACACGTGGCTTCGCCAATCGTGACAATATATAGCCTTTGCTTTTCACTCGATGAAAGAAATTTCGATCATACACCGAAAAAGACAATTATCCTCTACATCGTCTATTTGGCGCTGGAAGAGTTAAGAAAAATAAATCAGATGGTTAGGTTTTTCCATTGTTAGATTTCCGATAGCACAGTCGGTAACGTAGAGGTAGCCGAGCCCTAGTAGCGCTGTCGGTAGCGTGCAGGACTTGGGAACAGGGGGTTACCGGTTCGAATCCACATCCAGGACAATTTCTTTCTGAGGACTGATGATAGTTATTGAGACAGGATTCATTTCTCTCTCACAGCTGATCATTGTTTTGACGGGGTCATGTGGGAAAACAGCCATTGGCCGGGGAAGAACACTTAGGTAACAGAAACCCCAAAAAGTATCGATAGGTGCACTGGCCGCCGGGATATAACTGAAATGGTATTGAAGACGGCGTTAAACACCTTATAATCAACCAGAGAAATGGTAATAAAAGGATCGCGAGATCAAATCCACGCTCGGTAAAAAGTCGTTGCAGCAAGATTCTTTCCTCCCCCAGCGCTGATCACTCCTTCGACTTTGTTAATGGGTGAAAAGAGCCAGTGCCTTGGAAACCATGGCCAACTAGCACATGAAAGAAGAGGCGAAGGGAATGCATGGGTAGGTGCACTGTCCACCATGATATGGCGGGCATACAGTTGAAAAATGATACAACAAATTAATACACACAAAAAGCCCAAACCTGACAACCACTAATTTAAACCATGCTATGGAAAATGGGGTTTAATGCGTCTGCAAAAAGTATCGACCCAGGTCCAAGCCAGCGCAGTCCCCGCAAGCTGACATGGGTCGTTTGTTTTCTGATAAATTTTCCACCTACCCAAGGACATTCTTCATCAGGATTCAGCCGGATGTTTGACAAATGGATTTAACGGAACCCTAATTATGTGATGACTTGCTTGATATAATGCATAATGTGACGGAGATACATTAAACCTTCTTTTTGCTAGAGCATAATTATGACCCAAATACAAAGAAAAAATGACAATTTACACTATGAAAGGTCATGTAAAATGTGACACGTACCTGACTTTGTTCTATGCTTGCCCATGTTTTGCAAAATTTCTTTGATTAACAATATCAAATCTACTCTTTTCACCCGTTACCGCACATATTAGACTTTTGAAAACATTGTGGAAAAAGGAGAAAATGCTGGTTACACCAGCATTTTCTCCTTTTCCCACAATGTTTTCTGATCCTTCAGAAACAAATCCGATCATTTAAGCTACATTTAATTTGTCGTCTGCTTATGCTTTCAATTTTAACAAGTCTAAAATATTGTCGTTTGATAAAGAGTTACGCTGCATGGCTGAACAACAAGAAATAGGCCTACAACCGTAGAGTTAGCAGACAATACAGGGCGTTCTATCCAACGTTGATTAAGCATGTACGACGCAATCCCGAGTTTTAACGTATTTGATGACAAAAGCCTGTGACAACATGGCGGGAAAAGGAGAAAGTGTTTGTAACCAGCATTTTATCCTTTCCCCAGCAATGTGTCCTACCTTTCCAAGGCTATAATTTTAGTATTTGGGTTACATTTACTTTATCGTCTGCAATTGTCCTCAGTTTGGAACAGTCTAAAATTTTATCTTTTGGGGAAGAGGCCTTCTGAGGACATTGTGGGAAAGGGAGAAAATGTTGGTAACCAGCATTTTATTCTTCTCCCACAATGTTTTCTACCCTTCCCAAGTCGGATTTCAATATTTGAGTCGCACTGGTTTTGTCGTCTGCCGGTGCTTTGAATTTGACTGGTCTAGGATAATAGTGTTTGGTAAAGAGTTAAACCTATGCAATAAATTTATATTTGGTAAATCTATATTGGTAATGTCCAAACGTAGGCCTGGTCCATTATTGTGGGCTCGATCCTTTGCCGATTGGTGGGTATGATCTATGCTTTGTTGGGGGGGGGTGGGGGTGTCTTGATGCATCTGCAAAAGGTATCGACCCATGACAGTGCAGGCTGGCATGGGCTAAAATCTTCCAATTATCTGCATGTCCAAGTAATATTCTACCTCCTGATTCAGTCGGTTGTTAGACAAGGTGGACTTTATGGGTCCGTGATTATGTACTGATTTGCTTGGTATTCTGTATCACGGAGATGCATTAGGCCCCCTTTTGCTGGAACGTGGGTCGGATGCATTTTTGGTCTGGGTTCGGGCCCATTTGGCGGGATTAAAGCTGCAATGACTTCATCCCGGGACTTGGTATTAATTGTTTACGTGACGTCAACGTTACCTTGACGTTGCGTAAACAACTGTTATTGCAGGCATTGTATCACAGGATCACACTAGAAGAAGGCGGTTGTACCGCCGAAAGCTCGTGTACATTATTATAATTAAAATTTACATTTCTCAAGAAGAGGATATCATGTATTTTGGTAAAGAGTTAAGGGTGTACATTGCCCCCAACTCCCACCATCCTTGAGACAGGACTTGTCCTTTAGGCCTCCCCCCTCCATCGCGCTCCTATTACTATGCACATTTCTCTTAACTCTTAGGCTGCTGAGCGCGACGCACCGATCTTTTACGGACAGCGTAGGTCAAGATCAGACTGCACAGAACGTGCAGTCTGATCTTGGAACTACACTATCCGATAAGGACGTATCTTTCCTCCAAGAATACCAGTTTGAAAAAGGAAAATATTGACTTTTAATATTTATTGGCTTGAAAGTTTCATTTCTTTTATTTAGCAGGATAAGGGTTAAATTCAGACATGTAAAGAAAAAAAGAAACTTCATTTGTTTTTTTTTCCGTTGAACACAAATTCTTGATCTTGTGCATAGTTACAACTCGGTTTGGTAAATGCTGTACCCCTACGAACATGTGTTCAAACTAGTGTAATCTCTGCAATACGCTACCTTTTCCACATAAGCACGAGTTTTAACGACCCTGAGAAAGAAGCTCTTTGAAAACATTGGTGGAAAAGTAGAAAATGCTGTCAACCATCTTCTCTCCCAACCGCTGTTTACCTATTATTCAAGAAGAAAACAGATCTACTTATATTAAAGAAAAACCGAATTGTTGTCTGTAAATATTCCTTCAATATGGACGAGTCTAAAATTTTGACATGTGGTAAAGAGTTAACATGGTCGTCTAAGTGATTCTGCAGACAATTTAGCTAAACATCAGACTGCTCAGATCACACAGTCCAGGGATCTTATATACACGTGTATATACGATCCCTGCACAGTCTGATCTTGCATCTACGATGTTCTGTATCTTGCAACTGACTATTTTGACCGGAACGACCTTGAAAAAGTGGATCTTAACGTGTACGAGTATAGTCATTGAAAATATTTACCCCATTTGAGCCATGCTCTGTGAAATGGGGGCTTAATGTATCTACAAAATGTATCGACCTAGGTCAGCCTGCCCAATCCGCTCAGGTTGACCTGGTTCGAAACTTTGCTTTTCGTCAATTTTCTGCATGTCAAAGGATCAGTGTACCTCATGACTCAGTCGCCGTTGTTATACGAAATGGATTTTATGGATCCGTTTTATGTGATGAATTGTTTGGTATCATGCATCACGGTGATATATTAAACTCCATTTTCCCATAGCATGGCCATTTATATATTTCATTTTATTTTATTAATTTTTTTTCCGGCACTCTTAAGACTGTCAAGAGAAATGTAAGAAAAACTACCACTTTAGATCCATAGTTTGCAGTCTGCAATGTCTTATCTTGACCCATACAATTTGACTGAGGTTGATTCAGTTCTGAGAATTAGAGCTACATAATTACACTGTAGTTATATATCTTCGATTTAATTTTTTAGGGCACATTACACCAGCTGAAACTTTTACAAGTGATGCCAAGACAAACACGTGTAGGGAAGGAATATTTTTGAATTTTCGTTTTTCAACAGAACAGAAAACATAATATTAGAACAGGGATCGTATATATGTAAGAGGAAAATTATATAATACAATCAATGGCTCCTTTCATCTTTATTTTACAAAGATTTCAAAATAAGGGCTTGAAATGTGGAATATTATGGTTTTGAGTTTACAAAATGAATAAGTAGAATATCATCATATTCATAACAAAACACACTCAAGCTTGGCGGCCGAATTCATCTGATTTTCTCATTTTGATATCTCGGCAAATCCTGATACAAACATACTCGCACGAGTTTTAGCCCATTTCATGAAATATGGCTCCCCACCTCATCACAGCTGATCAAAGAAGAAGCAGGATACCAATGTAGATCGTTTCCGGTGTGAATTGTCGAGAGCCAGCTGCAAAGTAAGAACGTTCTTAGGGGTGATTAACTGGATAAAATTATTGTTTATTTCCCAGATATTTTGCCGTGGATGGATTAAACCAAGCTAATTAGTTCAATCTTATGAACGGTCTTTGTCAAAGTAATTTTTTTCGAGGCAAGGTCATCCATTTCTCTTTTTGTAAGCATTTTTCGCGGCATAAATTTCGGAATGATGAAATTCCGGATACCTGCAAAATGAAAGTGATTTTATAGTCATTGTTAGTATCAGTGCACAATTTCAAATGAGTAAATGGTTAATAAATTGCAGTATAAAAAAAATCTTGAAACACCGAATCACGTGACACATTTAATGATAATAGATCTATGTAATATGAAACTTTTTTGTAATTCTATTTCAATGTTTAGATTGAGAATACTTGTATTTAAAACAAAGCATTATTGAATATTCAATCAAAAGGTATGTTCAAATTCTGGATTTTTCTGTTTTTAAAAGTATGAAAGTTTAAATGTGTGCACAAAATTTGTGCAGAGATTTCAACCTTTATTTAGCAATCATCTCTCTACCAGGATGCGACCCATGAAAAACTAAAATTGCATTCGGGGACAGTTATCTGTACTTGTTGAAAAAATGGCTTCTTCTCTGTATGGTAGTGGTTGGCCAATGATCGACTATAGTTGAAAGTCTGTTGGTTTTGGCTTCCGATTGTGATAATTGATTGAGAAATCCGGGAATCGATTGTAGTAGGTACCAGAACTCGCTAGGTCCTGAAATGTGAATACCGGTTTTTAGCTCTTGGTTTTGTGACTAATTAATCACACTCTTGGATTTAACATGGTAGACAACAAACATGAAATTTTGCCACAAAAATGAGCAAGGAATTTTTGTTGATAGTTGTGACTTATGTTAACAAAACATGACATTCTCACTGACCCTTGACCCCGAGTTTTGACGCTTGGAAATTTGAAATGACCTGTTGTTCACGCTCAAAAATATCTGCCTAAATGTCAATCTGATGCATGAAATCATCGTCTGATGCTTCATACAAATTAGCTCGCGTGTCTCCAGTAGAAATATGGGCTTTAATAAACATGAACAGTATCAAATGCAAAGGACACACTGGCTCTGTTTATCACAGGTAATCAAGCTGGCGAGTCATTTATGAAAATGTGATAAAGGTGTTAATCCTCTTATCTAGTGTTAAGTTACAGATTTTGAAGTTATCTGCTATTCAAAATGATAAATTTATGCTAAATCATGTGGTAATACTGCTTCAAAAATTAATTGACATGAAAAATAGATCGCAGAAAAAAACATGAAAACCTATGACACTACAAAAGTCGGTGTGGTATCATCAGAGGCACTTCAAATTATCTTCTCATCTTTGATAATGAATTTAAACAATGAATTTAAATATATCTCTGAATAAAACAATGAGTGGAATCTAAAATCTCTGTTCATGAGCGAAAAAAATGGTTGTTTTATGAAATGAAAACATATCTGTAACAAGTTAGGCCTTCTTGTCTTACAGTGATAGCGCCCGCCCGGGTGGCTCAGTGGTGAGCGTGTCGGACTCATGACCTGGTGGTTATGAGTTCGATACCCGGTTGAGACGAACTTTCTTTCCGGCGTATTTTCGCCTCTCACCTCTGCTGAAGCATGTGAGAAAAGTAGTCGGTGGCTTTGGAAAGAAAGTTGTGTTAGTACTGGTGTGAGAAAGCCAGGAAACACATGTGCGTCACCGACCGCCATGATATGACCTCAGCTGTTAAAGTGGCGTTAAACCCCAATACAACCAACCAACCAACTTACAGTGATAGCACCGGAATAAGTGTTAAAGAAAAAGATATTGGACACTAATACAAAGAAAGAAGACAAAAAAATTCTCTTTAATGGATGTGACCTTTATTTTCTGCCTTTTTCACAATGTTCTATGCTTTGAAATACAAATTCAGTCATTTTGAGCCACAGTTGAATTCAGGGTTCTCCCTAGGTCCAGAATCCCAAGAGTCATTGACTCTTGGGCCCAAATTTTCAAGAGTCAAAATGGAATTTCCAAGAGTCTAATAGAAATGTCCAAGGGTCAAAATTATCACGGAGAGATAAGGGTGAAATAATGAAAACTTTCCATTTATGTTCTTTGTTTATGGATAGGAATTAGATAAGGAAATACCCTATCTTATGTAGAGACTTGTTGGAATGAAGTGGACAGAAGAATTTTAAATTGCAGCCCTAGCATGCAATTCATCTTGATGAATAAATGGACACAAACAACTTTTGAACTGTTTACCAAACAACAAAAACTTTTGACTAGATCATAATTATTTTAGACATTTGCAGAGGACAATTCAAATGTGGCTGGAACGACTTCTCTTTCTTACCCCGGAACATTGTGGAAAAGGGAGAAAATAAAGGTCACATCCATTAAAGTGTTATTTCTTAAGATTGAAGTCTTCTTTTCTTGTCCAATTACTTTTTCTTTCACACTTGTTCCGGTTCCCCCCCCCCCCTTCCATATTATCTATAGGTTGTTGTTTATTTTCATCTTAAGTTTTTCCTAATTTTTAAACAGAGATTTTAGCTTTCACTTATTGTTTCATAAAGAAATAAGTATAAATTCACTGTTTAAATTTGCCACCAAAGATGAAAAGATAGTTTGAAGTGCCTCTGATCGGACGATGTCGAAATGATTTCTGTTGTGTCATGGGTTTTCACGTTTTTTTCCAAAGATCTTTTTTTCAAATCAGTTAATATTTTTACAAGTATTACTGCATGATTTGATACAAATTTGTTAATTAGGGTAGCAGTTAACTTGAAAACCTGTCATTTTACGCTAGATAATTGGACTAACACCTTTATCATGTTTTCAAAAATGACTCGCCAGCTTGATTACGTGTGATAAACAGAGCTGTGTGCGTCTGTACACAGTTGACACTGATCGTGTTTATTATAGGCTACATTCCTGCCGGATGCATGCGACATAATTTATATGACCCTTTGGCTGGTAATCTCATGCGTCAGATTGACGCTTAGGCAGGTATTTTTGAGCGTCAAAAACGGGTCATTTCGGATTTCCGTGCATCAAAACCCGGAGTCCCGGGTCAAAGGAGAACCCTGTGAATTGTTGTCTGCAAATGCTTGAGATATTAACAAGTCTGAAATTCTTTTTGAAATGGTTTGATGATAAAGATTAAAGGACCAAATAAAGGGTATTAAATAAAGCAAAGAGTTTAATGGTAATACAATTCCTTTGATTTTTAAAGCACAAAACATAACATCTTTATAAACTTAATGTCATTTAAACAAACTGTCACAGTATTCAAAGCAAAAAGGCATTCTCAGTTAAAGAGAGGCCGATTGTACAATCGATAGCTATTTAGATTGCTCTTCAGATTATAAAGCAATAATTGATTGTGATTTTCAACCGATTGCCCAACACTACTATACAGCTTAACAGTACCATTGATGGTGAGTGGTCCCAGTATCCTAGTAGAGCACTCACCCAGTGAGAATGGGGTTCAAAGTTCCAGAGATCCAGTCAGAATTGGCCTGACTGTTTACAGACGTAAATTCTTTAAATGATATCAGGAGGAATATGAGACCTTATTATACTGGGACATAGCGTTGAAGAATATAGCCCAGGATCCTTAAAACTCGGGATTGTTTGGTAAGGCCTAACAAAAAAATATCTGTGTTTAGGGTTTCGGTCCGAGATGCTGTAGGTAGGGTAGGTAGGGATTTATTTTTTTTTCCAGAAACTTTTTACATGGACCATGTACCAAATCATACCTTACCGATATTTTTTTTTCAATCGTAGAATAAAAAGTTTAGGGTGGGGAGCATTTTCCAGGTAGGGTAGGGAAACCCGAAACACAGACTTTTTTTTTTTAGGCCTAAGGTGCTGACTCTTTACTGTACAATTCCAAGTTTTAACAGTCCTAACGAAATGAGCTTTTGAAGACGTTTCCTTTACTTTTAAATAAAAATCATATTATTTATAAATACATTTGATGCATCATCTGCTAGATGACAAAATTTAGGATGTTTCCAAATTGAAAGCAATTGCAGGCAACAAATGAAGTGTGACTCAAATGATGGATTTTTCCCTTGAAAGGATAGAAAACATTCCAGAAAAGGGAAATTCCTGGTTACCAGCATTTTCTCCTTTTCCCACAATGCTTTTTTTTCCTGCAAAAGGCATATTTCATGTTTTGAGGAACAAAATATTTGTCAACCGCACAATGCTTTCAGTTTGGACAAGTCTTATATTTTGTCATGTGGTAAATCTTTAATTGATTGAACTCATCATAAATTCCTTACAGGAGAGAAATCTGATCAGTGCAGCTTGTTTGAATACAGACTCTTAGTGTTGCAATGTTAGAAAAATGCCATCCATAGCACAAGCAGATTATGGGATCAGGGATGTCTGGACTAATAATTTAGAGGAAGAATTCAAGAAAATCAGACATATTATACAACAATATAAATATGTAGCAATGGTAAGTACTTAAGCCCAACTAGAGTAAAAACTTGGGACGTTTCAGGAGCCTAAAATGTTTCAACATCAACATACAATATATGTAGATTTTCAAAGAAATATGTTTGAAATTTCAATATGCCACAACATGTTACCATGGAAAAACAGCTTTTTATGGCCTTGCAGGGTGCAGCTTTTGAACAGTCAAATAGTCAAGATTCGTACAGTGCCGATGCTTATATATAAATTTCTCTGCCCTTTTTACGAGACATAGTCACAATGTTGCTTTGGTGTGTGTGTGTGTTCCTGCGTCTGTCTGAATCTGTCCATACCAGAACTTTTACATTTATGAATGGATTTCAAAATTTGGCACAGTTGTCTCCTTTATTAGTAGAAATGCCATTTAATACATTTGTTCAGGTAGGTCAAAGGTCAAGGTCATACTTGAAGGACAAATGATAAAATTGTCATGCGTGGAGTTTGTCCAAGCTACAACTTGTACATTTATGGGTATATTTCAAAATAATTTTACACAAGTGTTCTCCTTTACCAGTAGAAGTGCCTTTTAAATCATTTGGTCTAGTAGGTCCAAGGTCAAGGTCACACTTAAAGGTCACATGCTGGAAATGTCTTAAATAGAGCTTGTGAGAGCTACAACTTCTACATTTATCAATGGATTTAAAAATGATTTTACAGTAGCTCTCTCTTTTACTAGTAGATGTGCTATTTGAATCATTTGTTCAGGTAGGTCCAAGCTCAAGGTCACTGAAAGGTCAAATGATAAAGTTGTCATTAATAGAGCATATTCGAGAATGTTAAAATGAGCCATAAATTCTATGTTTTGGATAGATTTCAATGTAGTTTGGCACAGTTATTCTCCTTCATGAATAGATGTGCCTTTTAAAATCCCCCCATGGCGGGCTCAACATGTTGCCCCTGGGCAATCTTTAAAGTCTACTAATTCCACCAAGTTTTTTACCCTTTTGTAAACATATCCCATAGTTTTTAGCCTCATGTAGGTCTGTAGAGAAGTTAACACCATCTCTTTTAAGGAATTAAATCTTTATTAAATGACAACATTTTGGACTGGGCCAATTTAAAAGCATTTTGCAGACAGCAAATTTAATGTTGCTAAAATGACAATTTCTGTCTTTGATAGGGTAGAAAATGTTCTGGGAAAAGGAGAAAATGCTGATTACCAGCATTTTCTCCTTTTTCTACAATGTTTTCAAAAGTCTTCTTCCTAAAGGTCCTTAAAACTGTGATTGTTTGGTAAAAAAAAAAAAAAAAGTGGAGCAAAGGATGGAAAACTGGAACGAAAGTGGAGAAATTGGAGCCTTTGAGCACAATGGAACCAGTCATTCTTGAATGGTATAAGTTCTAGAAGGACAATAAACAAATAAATTTTAACATATCTGTTTCATTATTGCATAAAATGCAACATGCTTTTGCAGACAGTTTAGGTCAAAATCAGTACTGCTCAAAAATAAAGATGACAGGTTTAACAACACCATCAAAAGAAAGGTAAATCTGTGGGAAATATAGAGGGATAAGGAAATATTTGATTGGTTGAATGGTGTTTTATGCTTCTTTCAAAATTAGTTTAGTCATATTATGGTGACAGCTTGCTTATTCAAGTTTGGCCTGGGTTTCACCATTACTAGGCTAGGGCCCTGAAAATTTTTGTCGAAGGACACTCTTACGAAAACTCAGTGCTTGCAGTGATGCTCCAACCCAGGGCCCTCAGGTTACAAGTCCTACACTTTGCCAGTGAGCCAAGCAGAACCTGAAGAAATATTTGATAAATTGCATGTCATGTATCCTGTTATACTATTAAGTGGTACTACTTGTTTCTTTTCTTTTTTTTAAATTAGCCTCTTGTAATGGCTTATCCAAACAATTCCAATTTTTTATCAACCATGCAGAAGAGAACTTCTCCAAACATCATCGAAAAAAGAGAAAATGCTGGTAACCAGCATTTTCTCCCTTTTCCATTATGTTTTCTATCCTATCAATGGAAAAATCCATCATTTGAGTCTCACTGAATTTTGTTGTCTGCATTCCTTTCAATTTGGAAAAGTCAAAAAGTCAGTGACTGGTAAAGTCTTAAGCCTTTGCCACACAATCACAACTTTTAACAGACTTGAGAAAAAAAAAATTGAAAACATTGCAGGAAAAGGAGAAAATGCTGGTAACCAGCATTTTCTCCTTTTCCTGCCATGTTTTCTACACTGATCATCATTCTACAAAGATCATCATTTTAGCTATATTCAATTTGTCGTTTGCAAATGCTTTCATTTTGGGCTTGTCCAAAATGTTGTTGCGTGTTACATAGTTAAATACTGGTCAAAGTCCAAATTTCCTAATATCTGAGAAAAATGGCATTATATTTGTACAAAATAAAACCCAAACAAATCTGAAAATTTTCTATGTTTTAGGATACTGAGTTTCCTGGAGTAGTTGCCAGGCCTATTGGAGAATTCAGAAGTACAGCTGATTATCAGTACCAGCTGCTGCGCTGTAATGTGGACTTGCTCAAGATCATACAAATTGGTTTCACATTTATGGATGAACATGGAAATACGCCCTCGCCCATTTCAACATGGCAGTTTAACTTCAAATTTAAATTAAGGTAATTTTTTTGTTGTTTTGTTTCTAACTTGACTTTCAACACAGCAAAATAATGGACTTAATTTGTTACATGAGTTTTGTCCATTTATTTTTCTGAGTGGAGTTCGAAGAATGCGTCAACTCAGGATTTGACAAAGTTACTGACATTGTTAATAACAATGAAATGTATGTCAAATAACCAACTGAACTTAAATCAGAAATTGAGTCCTTTTATCCGATTTGAATAAAATGAGAGGATTAACCTTTTTGCGAAACAAAGCAGTGGCAATTACCAGACTCACTTGGGCAGAATATCTTAAGATATAATCATAGATCCAAGGTCAGACTGTAAATTTTGTGCAGGCTTATCTCCGTTAACGCATTATACCAAGCAAGTAACCTCATAAATGTGGATCCATAAAACTCATTTTGTGTAACAACGGACTGAATCACGAGGTACACCTGTCCTTTGACATGCAGATAAGTTGACGGATTGCAAAAAAATCTTGGGTCGATAGCTTTTGCAGATGTGTTAAGCCATCTTTTCACACAGCATGGCTCAAACCTAGAGCAAGACTAAGAATGCAAGTTAGACGGGTTAATGGGCCCTGAGTGCACATTGTTTGCAGTATGTGTTTCCGAGGGGTAGAATATTATGCTCTTACGAACGAAGTCTGTAACAAAGAAACAAATGAATAAATGCATGGCTGAAATACAAACCGCATCTGGCGGGATTCGAACCCACGGCGGACAAGATCCTCATTTTTCGAGGTTTAAAAGACCAATACCATAACCACTGAGCTAAAGAGATATCTCCCTAACGCAGCTGTTAGGTATTGTATTTGAATCGAGACGAAGCCATGCATGAAGGAGTAGTCTCCCGTAACAATGCAAGATTTGGTTTTTATCCATTTATTATTTTTTTCTTGCTTCAGTGAAGACATGTATGCTCAGGAGTCTATAGACCTTCTCACTCACTCTGGGATACAATTCAGCAAGCATGAAGACGAGGGGATTGAAATCAATGAGTTTGCGGAATTGTTAATGACATCTGGGATTGTTCTCTCTGACCAAGTGTACTGGCTCTCATTCCATAGGTAAGCCAAACTTTGTACCTGTTGAAACAAAAAAATTATGCAGCAGATGGCTTTGAAAATTCCTCGTTAATCCTTTACCACACAATTCTTACTTTTTACAACCCTAACATGATGGGAAAAGTAAAAAATTCTGTTCAACAGCATTTTCTCCTTTACCCACAATGTTTTCTAACCTTTAACTCTTTACCAAATGGCAAAAGATTAGAATTGTCTAGAAACATTAGTGGTCGAAAAATTAAATGTTGAAAAAAGACAATTTCTATCTTTGATAGGGTAGAAAGCATTGTGGAAAAAGGAGAAAATGCTGGTTACCAGCATTTTCTCCTTTTCCCACAATGTTTTCAAAAGCCATTTTTTTTAGGGTCGTTAAAAGTCAGGATTTTGTGGTAAAGTGTTAAGAAACAAATACAATCATTTGAGCCGCATTTAATATGTCTGCTCATGCTTTCAATTTGGACCAGTCTAAAATATTCTTGAGTGGGTAAAGAGTTAAGCCTTTACCAAACAACAAAATTTTAGACTTGTCCACATTGCAAACAGTTGCAGAAAATGAAATAAATGTGACTCTAAAACTGAAATTGGATTGTGGAAGGGTAGATTGATTGATTGATTTTAATGTGTTTAACACTGTTTTCAGTTATATTGCGGCGACCAGTGCACTTATCCATGCTTTCCTGGATTTTCTTTAACCAGTACAACACATTGCTCTTCCCAAGCCACTAGCTGCTTTCCCATATGACCAATGTCAAAACAATGATAAGGGATTAGAGATGAATAAATCATGTGGCAATAATTATCATCAATCCTTGGAAAGAAATTGGCTAAGCTAGGGATTCGAACCAGGAACTTCCCTGTTCCAAAGCCCTATATGCTACTGTCTGCTACCCAGGCTGGGCTGGAATGGTAGAAAACATTGTTTGAAAAGGAGAAAATGCTGGTGGCCAGCATTTTCTCCTTTTCCCACAATGTTTTCAAAGTTCGGTCTCTCAGGGTTGCTAATAGTAGGGATTGTTTGGTAAAGGGTGAAATATGGGTATACTCATTGTCACAGCTATGGAAGAAGCATGGAAGGCAGGGGACATTTTTACTGTTGGTATCTTGTTATTTCTTTTGTCTATTTTCATTGTGATTCTTTTTCAGTGGCTATGACTTTGGGTATTTGTTAAAGGTTCTCACAGATACGACTCTGCCGGAAGAAGAGGAGGAGTTTTTTAGCATGATCAAGTTGTATTTTCACAATATTTACGACGTAAAGTACTTGATGAAGAGTTGTAAAAACTTGAAAGGAGGTTTACAAGAAGTCGCAGAGCAGCTAGAGGTATGATCCCTGGAGATTTTAAGCTGGCAAATATATGTAGGATCTGACATAAACTGGCATTAGAGATAAAAATGTATTGAACAAGTCTAGGAAAGATTTTAGTAGGCAAAACGTTTTTAAAAAATGGTGTTCTGTAAGGCATAAAAGATGTCTGCCTGAGGTAATATATGTGAAAGACTATTCTAATGAATATCCACTGTAAAGGCTTTGGTGAAGACCCAAAGAGAGAATATACTATTACTACTTGTTCAACCCTAGAGTACACATCGTAGTAGTCCCCTTTTTTTTATCCTGTTGGCATTTGTAGATAGCCCCAAATGACAAAAAAAGGAATTTTGGATCAGGAATTAAAAGGCCCCAATATTGCAATGTCTATGCTATTTTAGGTGAAATATCTTAACATAGTGGACAGATCAAGATCAGAGTGCATGCTTTTTGTGTCCCAACTTGTGAAAGTGTCAAAAAGTAGGTCACTGGGACATATCTTAGAACCTTCTATGTGCTTCAGAGGTCTCAATTAAACTCAAAATTTCATGAAAGTTAGGGCTGCACTCTTAATTCCTTCAACTTAATTCCCATTATGCACACAGATTATATTTTACATGTGCTTTACATCATCACCATCAGATTTCTTCAACTCTATGATCTCTAGATCTCTGTACTCAGATGAGCACTCTAGAGGCAATGGTTGTCTTGTTGGAAGTGAGAAAAAATGTTGTGGGAGGAAGACAAAACACTGGATCCCAACATTGTCCCCTTTTTTCAACAATGTTTTGAAAAAATTTCTTATCAAGGGTTGTTAAAACTGGGGATTGTTTGTTAAAATATGAACCCTTTACCACACAATCCCAAGTTTTAACAACCCTGAGAAAGAAAGTTTTTGAAAACATTGTGGGAGAAGAAGAAAATGCTGGTAACCAGCATTTTCTTCTTTTCCCACAATGTTTTGTTATCTTTTACAGACAAACCCCATTACTTGTGCCACCTTTACTATTTCCTTTGGAAATGCTTCCAATTTTGATCAGTCTGCAATTTTGTAGTGTGGTAAAGGCTTAAGAAATGATATGATACAGACTTGTTTTTATCACACAGATTGAGAGAATAGGGCCGCAACATCAGGCGGGTAGTGACAGCCTTTTAACTGGTGCAGCTTTCTTCAGGATGAGAGAGGTATAGGCTAAAACCTTGATTCTTCAATGATAATAGGACAAAGAATAAAGTCAAAATTAACAGTGTATTTATATATATCAATTATAAATGGAATATTACAACAGACTTCATTTCTGTGTTGTCGGCTGAGGTCGAGTTGCATGTGTAAAGAGATGAGTATCAGATGAGATTGAAGGTCAAATCCAGTGGCAGGGCTTTATCCAGGCATTTGGGAAAAGGCCCCTGGCCAAATTGAGAAAAAAAATCATCGACAAATGTCAAAATTGGGAAAATAATATTGACAAAACATATAGGCCTAAAGTTAGGAACACATTTAACCTTACAATAAACTTAATAAAGCATTTAATGTACTACTGAATCAATGCTGCTTCTTTTTGTCAAAGTTCTTTCTTTTTTGATGGATGTGCTCTCTTTTGTCTTTCATATTAGTTGCAGTGGTCTTAGCTGTAAGACCACCCCCGTCCTATGTTAAGTAGGGTTTTTAAATTCTTTTATAAATAAAGATACCTGTTTTTCTGTTGAATGAACAGAGGAATTATTTCCTGTTTAATATTCTATATGGTGTGTATGCAAATCAGCTGATAGAAGTCATTATCAAGGCTAAATAAGACAGATTGAAGAGCCTTTGATCGGTTGAGGTCTCTTTGACATTTGTTTTGTCATGAGTTTTTGTGTTTTTTTCCATGACGATTAATCTTTGAAACCAACTTTTTGTGTGTTTTGACATCTATGAAAAGATTGATAAATCTTCATTTTATGTGGTAGACCTAATACAGTATTGAAAAAAACCCTGTTAAAAATTAATTGTGGAGACTAAACTTCACACTAGATTTATGCGTCATACGAGTTAGGGTGTATGTGTCGATAGTCCCACGGCCATACTGATATGGGCTGTTTAATTAACATTTTGATTTTATGATCCATAACTGATGACTTTATACATCTGAGTATGAATTTCCTAGATTTTGATAGAGAGTATCCATTTCAGCCGACGACAAGCTATATTCATCTATTATAGGGGAGATTCGTGTGCTAAGACAAAGACGAAGCACATCCGCTCGAAATTTGAGAGGGGAAAAAAACTCATGGTCCAGAATAGGCCAGATATTTTTCATAACTTGGTCCTGGTTCAGGGCTATCAATTTAGGCACTGGGTTCTTTATTCTTGCCTCACGAAACTGCTTCGCTGCAAAACGTGAGGCAGTTGCCTAGAAGTGAACAGTTATCTGTAATTTTTTGTACGTGTAAACCAAAAATACGGTGGAAAAAGTGTGCCCAGTCTAAAATTTGATAAGTTAGAACGGTTTACAGCCACAGAATCGAGTCAATGCATAATGAAAATAAATGGGTGCAGTCTATAGTTCATTTGCCCCCGAATAGTTTCGCTTCTAAAATACGAGGATTGTCGATTCCCTGCTTAAACTGTCAGTGCCCACAGGCGATGAATTTTGGCAAGTTATTTTGTTAAAAAATGAGTCAAAACGCACAAATTTGTGTGTCAGGGAAAACCCTGGCTGATACATCAGATGATATTCTTTTTCTTGTGTCTAATTGGGTAAAAAAAATAAAATGGAATTGGAAAAAAAATACACTTTTTTCGATTGGGAATGGGGCCGAAATTCGGCCCAACAGGAAAGAAAGAAAATCCCCTGAATTGAAACCTCTTTACTTACTCAACAAGACCAGAATGGACAACACAAAAATGTAGACTGTTATAATGTTCCTTTTATCATTTACCTTCCGCTTATAACTGTAAACAACATCACAGAATGAATTAATAGCAAGATATTAGAGAGCCGCACGTTTTTGGGGATTTGACAGAAAGAGCTGAATGTGAATAGATAAAAGTACTCTGTGGACCTGAAGATGCATCACCAAAGCACATGTGTGGTACAGAAAGCTTACACAGAGTACATGGGTGATATGGAAAAGGTACTCTGGACTGTTGTATATATGTGGTAGATAACATCCATGTTTTAGTCACATCATTTATAGGTATATGATAAATGTATTTACAGCTTAATAAGGTCCATTTCTGCCGGCACTTTAACTTATTTTATATATTTGAAGTCTTGTATGCTTGGAAAAAAAACAAGGTTTTAGTCCATGTGCAGTTTTACCCTGCTAGTTTCGCTATGGTATGCAATGCTACTAAGCCTGGTACAGATTGTGAATTTGGACCCCCACATAGGCTGAAATTGATTCCAAGGATTGAAGATAGTCATTATGATAGTATTCATTCAAACTCTTCCTATTGAACTAAATATAAGAAAGAGGACAATGGACTGATAGAGTTGGGCAAAGTATTGATAAAGATGACCAGGAATGGATGGAAAGGTGAACTGGTTGTTGAGAAAGAGCTGAAATATAAGGGTTAAGCTCCATAGAAATTTTGTTTTTGCCACAATGTTTTTGAAAGTGTTTGGCTGCAGTAAGAAGCAAAGTTGTCTGCAGAAGGTAAGGGGTTAACTTGCTCTTTGAAAAGGTGGTTTTATGTTTCTGCATAAAAAGTATCCATCCATGTAGGCCTGCGTAGTCTGCCCAGGTGGACAGGGGTTGAAACTTTTTGCTATTTGAAAATTTTATGCTCATAAAAGACCACTTTATCTCATGATTCAGCAGAGACAGAATGGATCAATATTAACTTGCTTGGTATATTGCATTAGGAAGATGTGTTTAGCCCTCTTTTCCCAGAGTGCCACATATATGCCTTATATTGACTTTTCAGATGTTCTTTGAAGACAACATTGATGATGCTAAGTATAGTGGACATTTATATGGACTAGGAACATCGTATGTACAAAATGGAAGTGGCTACGAGTCCAATAATAGTTTTCTGACCAACTCCCATTCATCGTCAACGCCTACATTAACTTCAGGACCTTCAAACAACACAAATTCAACCAATGACAATTCAACATCATCCTCATGAGGAAAAGCAGCGACTTTTTTTATACAACACATTATAGACTCAGGGCTGCAGATAAGAAGACTGGCAAGAAAACGACAGAGGCTGTATTTGCTAACAGCTCAACTTATTGTTCCTAATTATAAATTCCAAAACTAGCTATCTGATTGGTTGAGACAATTTGTCTGGGCCAATCAGATGTCTTGTCTTAAAATTAGAATAAGTAGTGTGAAAATTTAGAATAGTGTTTGAATATGGATCTAGATTCTGTGATTAGTATCATATTTTCCTGTAGCAAGAAAATGTTTAACTCTTTACCAGATGACCAAATTGTGGATTTGTCCAAATGGAAAGGATTTTCAAAGAACAAAATAAATGCAACTTAATTGAGGATATCTGTCTTTGACAGGGTCGAAAACATTGTGGGAAGACGAAAAAATGCTGATTACAAGCATTTTCACCTATTCTTACAATGTTTTCAAAAGCCTTCCTCGAAAGCTTTTTTTTCCAAACAGTTTTTAAATCTGGTAGTATTTTGGTAAAGGGTTAAACTGTACATCAGGTATGTTTCCAACTGAAACAAATGTCAGCCAGGGATCCTCCGTACTAAACACAGTATCACTAGGTTTTCTTCATTACGATTCAATATGCTGTTATGGACTGAACTAAACACAGCTGTCATGCCTTTTAATGGAAATTGAAATCTTTTGACTGCATTGTGGGAACAGAAGCTCTTAAACTTTTATCAAACAACAAAATTATAGACTTGTCCAAATTGAATGCATATGCAGATGATGCAGCCAAAATTAGCACAATCAAAGTAACAAAATTTGTCTTGAAAAGGGTAGAAAACATTGTGGGAAAAGTAGAAAATGCTGGTTACCTGCATTTTCTGGTTTTCCCACATTGTTTATAAAGCATCCCATCTCAGGGTTGTTAAAACATGTGATTGTGTTGTAAAGGGTTTATGGGCAATAACCCCTGCACCAATAATGTTTTTACCTAGGAATAGCACTATTTTTCCTTTCATCAAGTTTAGCATAACTTCTTATACTATTTGCTTGGTCTAGAAGTAGTCTCTATTGTAATGGAATAAAGAAGACTAACCCTCTACCACAAAATCCTGGGCCAGGTTTAACAAAAAGGCTTAAGTCTCTTATATTACTCAAATCCACATACAGACTCATTTTCTGACTTAGGTTTGGGTTTTATTTTAGATGCATGTCACTAATATTAACTGTAGTAACATTCTTGGATCCTGAATTGACACAGTGTATCAGACTCACCTTAGCAAATTGAATGGACTAAACTCAGTAGACTTAATATACTGTGTTGCTGAGCTGAGTCTGAAGAGTTATGTCAACTTAGAATTTGAGAATGTTGCTTAAGTCTGTTAACGTTTGTGAGATGTGTCTCAAATACCGAACTCAACCTGTGTGAATATATGAGTCCATTAGCGGACTTGAGAAAAATAAGAGACCTGAGATTTTTTTTATGAAGCTGGGTCCTGACTTTTAATGACCTTGAGAAAGAAAGCTTTTGGAAAAATGTTTTAACCCTTCACAAAACAAATGTCACTTATTTTGTCACATTCATTTTGTCTTCTGCACATACTTTCAATTTGGACATGTTTTTATTGTTTTGTTTCTTACGATGAAAAAGAACACCATGAACGTAAATGTAAGCCTAATGTAGACATATTTCGGTGTAGATGCCATGCAAATTTTAGTGAAATAAGACTGTTGTTTGTCTTTTTTAACAAACATACTTTGACAAGGCTTCTGATCTGTTTTGTTTTAAGCCCAGTTGGGTAGCTCAGTGGTTAGTGTATTCGACTTGTGACCTGCTGGTTTTAAGTTGGATAAAAGGCAAAATTTCTTTATGATGATTTTTCGCCTCTCACCTCTAATTTATGTGAGAAAAATAGTTAGTGACTTGGAAAGAAAGTTTTGCCAGTACTGGTGTGAAAAAGCCAGGAAACACATATGTACATGTACTAACTGCTGTGATATGACCTAAGCTGTTAAAATAGTCTTTTACTCCAATACAAACCTTTCTGTTTTTGTCTGTAGCCCTGACAACATTTCCGTCACATTTTGTATTATAGCATTTTGAGAATGTTTGGCTGGTTTGGTTTTATTCCTGTCTGTCTTATACTCTTTTTTATTAAGCCTATCATAAACAGCTTAAATACATATAAAAAAAAAGTTTTTCTTTTAATGGGAGCAGCTCAGATTTTCAGGATATCATGCCAAGGATTAGTATGCAAATCAGTATGATGACTTCATATCCTGATGTAGAAATAGATTGCTAAATGACCATTCCTTATTGAAACGCCCAAAACTGCATCTTTTTGTACAAACAACCCTGAGGTAGATGACTTATGAAAACAGTGTAGGTAATGGGAAAAAAATGCAGGTTACCAGCGTTTTTTTCCTTTTCACAAAATGTTTTCTATTCTTTCAGAGACAAAATTCCATCTTTGAGCCACATTTGTCATCTACAAGTGCTTTCAATTTAGACGAGTCCAAAATTTTGTTGTCTGGTAAAGAACTAATGTTGATTATTGTTTCTCCTAACACAGATTTTGCCAAAACAAGTCACAACCTAGGAATAAAACCAAACCTGCCAAACTTTCCTTCATTTTTGATTCATTGCATGATTCACTCAATTCTAGACCATGTGTATTATTTTCAGCTTAATGCAAGTAGTTTGTACAGGCTGTTTTCAAACATGCAAAAGACGGGTATAAAGGACACAGAGAAGAGGCATTTGAAAGAAAAGAAAATTCCATCTGGAGTTGTATTGAAAACATTGTGGATAAAGTAATCCTTCTTTGAATCAAATAGTTGTTCTGGAAAATGTATTCAGTTATCTTCTATAGAAGCACAAGAATGTTTGTGTATGAAATATTTCTTTATTAATTAAAGTCTTTACCAAACAACAAAATTTTAGACTTGTCCAAAATGAAAGCATTGGCTGACACCAAAATAAATGTGACTGATAAATTGAAATTTGTTTTGGAAAGGGTAGAAAATGTTATGGAAAACTGAGAAAAGTTCTCCTTTTCCCACACTGTTTTCAAAAGCTATCTTTCTCAGGGATGTTAAAATTCGGGAATGTATGGTAAAGAGTTAATTTGCAAGAAATACTGAATGATTGTGGACATTTTTTTTTTAAGTTGATGCTTCTTTTTAATTTTTTCTTCTGTTCTAATTTTTTAAATTTGCTCCATTTCAAGCATGTGTTATATATTATTCAGATAACTAACATTCCGTTTCCTTCAAATGTTTCTTCTTTGTTATGCCTGTACTGATATTTGCTTGTTTGGTAGAGTTGATTATAGTTACAAGCACTGTTACTTCTGTTTGATTGCTTGGACAGCAGACCCATTTCATTTTTAGCTTCACTGGTCAAAGGCTCATGCACTAATATCATGGCCTGGTGTCCTTCATGCATCCATGCTTCTGTCTGTGCATTTCTTAAAATTTGTTTCAAACATCTTCGAAAAAACTACCCAACCAATTTAGATAAAACTTCACAGAGATGATCCTACCACATCCCTCTTCAGAAGTTTTTCAAAGAATTTGGTGCTGATAAAAACTCTGGTTGCCATGGCAACAAAGCTGAAAAATATTGAAAATCTTAAAAAATCCTCTTACCAGAAACCTTAAGGCATAGGGCCACCAAATTTGGCATGTAGCTTCATCCAATAGACCTATACCAAACAGTCTTCAAATTATAGCCCTGGAGTCAAAATTGGCCCTACCATGTGGGTCACAAGTTTTACATGGACTTGTATTGTGAAAAATTTTGAAATCATCATCTACTCCCTAACCTTACTGCATGGGGCTACCAAATTTGGCATGAACCTTTTTGTTTTGGGGGGGAGGGAGGGGAGTCTGTGAAAGTTTTTGCCATACAAATTTCTTATGATTTATGTCTGTCAATGCCAGTCAAATGCCTGATACATTGATTTGTAAAACAGTGGAGTAATACAGGGCAAGCGTGGCCCTCTTGTTACCTTACTGATAGCAAGTGTATGCTACAATTGAACATACATATATTCTCTGTTTTTGGTTACTCCCTCTGCCATGCTGTTACTTTTATTCTTTTTAATTGCTTATCAATCATCTATGTTGATTTACATCCTCTTCTAAAAGAAAATAAATGTTTTTTTTTTTCTTTTTAGAAAATAAAATGTAGCTGCCCCATATGAGGGGGCATTTCTTTTAAAACTGTTTTTTAATATTGACCATGTATAAGTATTTGTGTGCAATATCAAGCATTGAGTTTTTGTCAAACTTTTTAAGTAACTTTTAGTAAGACATTTATATGAAAACTGTGTTAATCTGTTTTATCATTTGTAATGAACTGGTGACGTTATTTGATGTTTGAATAATTTCAATCCATTAATTATCTTTACTTTTTACTTTGCATACAGGTCGTAGGGTGTTTGAATATGAAATTAATTTCTTAACTTGACTGAAGTTTGAGTCACTTTTTTGTCTTCCTGCAGATTTAGTAGATTGAAAAGTGTAACATGTATTTTGTTACCTCTTTTTACATTGTTACCAACTATAGACAACTTTTTGATTACCCATGTTTTGTATGCATGCATTCAAAAATGTTTACTCTAAATTTCTTTTGTGGGACTTATGATTTAAAGTCATTTACCAAGTAGTCTCAATTTTTTATCATGATAATAGAAGATTGCCTTTGAAAACACGGGAAAAGCAAAAAATGCTGGTGACTAGCATTTTCTTATTTTCCTAGAACATCTACTCTACCAAAGATAAATTCCATCATTTGCTCATTCCTTGATTTGTTGTCCAAAAATGCCTTAAATATAGACAAAGGTTGTTGATTGGATAAGAATGAAGAATTTCTTCAAAAAGTCTTCAAAAAAAGAATTCTCAGAGGAGATGACATTTTCCCCCTAGCCTTTGGACATTTTGTACCAATACTGGTTTGCTTGAAATATCGGTTGAAATATTAGATGTACAACATTTTGTTTTCATTCATAAATTGTAATGGATTGAAGATATTCTGTTTTAGATAATGAACCAGAATAGTTGATTATTTTGGAGGCTAAGAAATACCTCCTAATTTCTTTAGAAGAAGCTGTTTTAATTAGATACAAAATGATATATACAAATAAAAAATGCCTTATAAACTTTTCCCCCATTGTAGAGGTCTGAGAGGCAAAGAAGAAAATTCACAAGACTTATTGTAAATGTTTACTCATGAATATATGAAGCCCAGGTAGGTCAGTGGTAACATGTACTAGTTATTCAGGGCTTTTTGAATTCAGTTCTATGAAAATTCTTCCTTGATATTGGTGAAAGTCCCTGCAACAGGATACATTCCTGATATCACCACTGACTTTGTTGTGGGAAAAAGGAGAACATGCTGTAAGCCAGCATTTTCCCTTTTCCCACAATGTTTTCTACAATTTCAAAGAAAAATTTTGCCATTTGCGCTGCCTTTCAATTCAAATATTCTCATCTGGTAAGGGATTAAAAGATGTAGGGATCAATTGCATGTGTGCTCAGGCCACAGAAATACTACAGAAAAGTGTGTTAAACACCAAACCACAGAAATAAGTTTAGTGCTTCTACAAAATTATAAGTATTGGTGCAAAACAGACAAATAATTGTTGCATTTGCCTGCTACTTCTTTCGAATACTATACTGAATGGATGAAGAAACATAAGTAAACATTTTATGTGCTAACTGAAAAAATGTTTGATTCAACATTTGGTTTATTGCTAGAAAAAGCATTTGGCAGCAAATGGCCAAACTTTCATTACATTATGAGCCATGCTGTGTGAAAAGGGTGTTTAATACATCTACAAAAAGCATTGCCCATGTCAACCTGAGCAGTTCGAGCAGGCTGACATTGGTCAAAGTTTTTTGCTATTTAAAAGTTTTCTGCATGTGCAAGGACTGTTCCACCTCCAGGTTCAGTCAGTTGTTAGATAAAATGGATTTTATGGATTCATGAAATTATGTGATGATTTACTTGGTATAATGCATTGAACCCCCTTTTTCCAGAGGATGGCTCATATGTATTTGTAAAGTTATCAAACAATTTTCAGACTGTACCCCTAATATTTCATCTTGAGTGGTTCAGTTGTCTTCCAGTTGAAATAGTTCACCCTATGTTTCTTTTTCCATATGGCTTGCAACACGGGAAAAGGTGCATTCGGACATTTGCGTAAAGTGTCGTCTCAGATCAGCCTGCGCAGTCTGCGCAGGCTAATCCGAGACAGCACTTTATGACTACATTAGATACTGTGCTACTGTAGGCTTGCGCAAAACAGAAAATTTCATAAAAACGGAAAGTGCTGTCTCGGATTAGCCTGCGCGGACTGCGCAGGCTGATCCGAGACGACACTTTACGCAAATGTCCAAATGCCCCTTTTCGCGTGTTGCAAGCCATATAATACATTATTCTAGGAAAAGAATAATGATGAAGGAAAGGTTTATTAAAGGCATTTATTTGATTGAATAGACTGCATGCAATATGTTTTTAAATAGTTTTAATGGAAATGCCGCCATGTATGGGGCAGCTTGCATTGTGATACTTTTTTTCTTTTTTATTGCCTTCACTTTTTTTTTCTTCATAAATGTTTAGTGTTTACTTTTCTTCATATTAGCTCATATTACCCTATGCTTTGTTGTTTTTGCTGACAATGATTTTAGCAGGGATTATATGTCAACAGTAGCAGAGAGTGCAGACCAAGATGATACTAATGTAAGAAAATACAGATTGTGATACACTTTCCTCTAAAAACATCAACAAACACTCATGACAGATTGTAGTCTAAAACTCTTTACCAGGCATCAAAATTTTAGACTTGTCCAAATTCAAAGCATTTGCAGATGGCAACTTTAATGTGGCTCAAAAGATAAGATGGTATTCATACCTAAAAGGGTAAGAAGCATTGTGGGAATAGGAGAGAGCTTTATTCTGTCCATTTCCCATAATGTTTTCAGAAAGTTTCTTCCTAAGGGTTGGCAAAGCACAGAATTTTGTGGTAAAGGGTTAAATTTGGACTGTCCTTATGATAACTGTCTGGCATTTCTAATTAATTTTTTTTTCATTTACTTTAGAAGTCATTTTCTTGATCAAAAGTTCTTGCAATATGTTCATAGGTTATCAACCCTTACACTGCTAAGCGTGATTCAAGCAACCTTTTGCAGACGATGTAGATCAAGAACATGCAGTCTGATCTTGAGTCTGTTTGTCCAACATGGAGATATTTTTCCTCAAAATATACCCATGAATTAACAACTTTTGGGTTTTTACTATCAGCTGGAAAGTTTCATTTCATTTGTTTAGTAGGTTAATGGTTAATGTTGTTAATAGCAGTTTTGATTTCTCACCAGAAATAAAGTTGCTGGTAACCTTTCCCACATGGTTATCTACCCTGTCACAGACGAATTTCATATTTTAACCCTTTACCAAACAATCCCTTGTTTTTTCAACCCTGGTGTAGAAGGCTTTTGAAAACATTGTGGGAAAAGGAGAAATTGCTTGTAATTAGCAATTTCTCCTTTTCCCACAATATTTTCTGACCTATCAGAGAACTGCAACTCCTAAGAACAAGTTTTTGAATTAGCGTCTGTATGTGCTTTCCGAATGGAAAAGTCTAAAATTTGCTATTTTGTAAAGGGTTAGGCAACACTCAATTTTTTGTCTGCAAATGCTTTCAATTTGGACAAGTCTAAAATTTTGTTGTCTGGTAAAGAGGTATTTGTGATACAGCTTCCTTATGTCTTTTTCTTTTTAATTTTTACTTTGATGTATTTCTCTTTTGTTACTGTTTTAATCTTCATCTTGTGTTAAATGAAGACAACTCATACTAAAAGAAGTAAATGTGAACTGATGCACACAGTTTTACTTATTTCTGTAAGAAAAAGCTCAGATTTTGTTCTGAAGTGGAACATTTAGTTTTGTTATTACCAGTAACAATTTGTGGGTTTTTCTTTTAATTTAAATGACATTTGGTTTGTTTCTGCTATTGCAAATCAGAAAACATTTGAAGCAAAGTTATTTATGAGCAGCAAAAAGGAAAATCAAGAAAATAGAGACAGGAACATATATGAGTTCATTGATAACTAGAATCTCTAGAATACATTGTGGAAAATGGTAAAAACCACTGCTGGTATTTCTGTGATTGACAGACAGTAGAAAGTGTTTTTCAAGATCAGATTGCACAAAATGTCCATTCTGACCTGGATCCTTTCTGTTTGTTTTTTAGACGCTCTGGCCAGATAGCAGTCTTGAAATCACAGTTTATACCAATTTTGGTCCCTGTTTTTTTTTTTAATTCTGAAAAGTGCAATTTGTGTACATGTATTTTGCAGACTAAGGGATAAGATCTTTCTTTGCAGCATCATGTTATTTATATTGGTAGGAGCAATTGTTATTTGCTCATTCTTATGAAAATCATACCTGTTAAGGTTTTCACACATTGGAAAGAAAGAAAAAAGTAATACATGTACATAGCAGTGGTTTATATAAAAGGCTTTTTCCTGCTATATTCTTTGTATGAATTCAGCTGTTTTCATACAGAAAACATACAAATTACAGGCTGTACTTCAAAAATTACAATGTCGTGTTTTTTTGTTTTATTTTTAACCTGCAAAATTAAATATGAATGTGCATGTATGAATATTCAAATCACTTTTCTCAAATGTACTTCAATTTTGATATGTTGTAAATGTTCCCCTGCAAAACATGCTGAATTGGAATTTTACCTGATATCAATTCTTTTTTTAAGGAAAAAGCCCGAAAACTTCAGTTCTCAAATCATGAGAAAAAGGATATCATAGAAACTCATAGTTTGCTTAATATCAACAGATGATCTCGAATCACTTAGTGCTTGTATTGTAAATGTTACCTGGAACATTTTTAAGTGCCCATGTACAGAGTTGATTAACCTTTTACCTGACAATAACATTTAGACTTTTCAAAATTGAAAGCATTTGCAGTTGACAATATAAATAAGGGATTTGCCTTTGAACAGGTAGGAAACATTGTGGGAAGAGGAAAAAATGCTGTTTACCATACATAATTTTCGTTTCCCACAACATTTTCTACAGTTTGCTTCCTCAACGTCATAAAAAATAAAATTCTGGTAAAGGGCTAAGAGACTTTGAGTGCATGTGCTCTTATCTGATGTCCGGGTCAGTCTTGTAGATTAGTTTTTAAGTGTGTAATTACTAGTTTCTATAACAGTAATACTGGATTTTATGTGAAAATTGTAAATAAATGGACAATGTAAATTGCATCTTTGTCATTGCTTTTATTTATCAGTCCAATATCTGTTAATACTTTCCCAAATGACAAATTTTAGACTTTCCAAATTAAGAGTATCTGTAGGCAACAAATCTGAAAGTGTACAAATAAGCCAATGTTTTTTGACAGAGTAGAAAACATTGTGGGAAAAGGAGAAAATGCTGGTGACCAGCATTTTCTCCTTTTCCCACAGTGTTTTCAAACGGTTTCTACAGGATTGTTCAGAAAGGCTTAAATACCTACTACATGTATTTACAAATATATACTCAGCGTCAATGAAAAGTCACCAGGTACTAAAGCTGAACAATTTTCACCTTGCCACAAGAGAGAAATTTTCAATTATGTTGAACGTTATCATACTCATTTCCCGACCCGTATCTGACAAATTTCACGTGCTTGCACATCTGAGTAGTTCATCTTTATTTGCACGTGCAAAAATGAATTCTAATCAATTTTCTGAAGGCAAACTATCCAAGGTTCACTTTCTTTTCGTCTCTTACCTGGTGACTTTTCATTGACGCTGAGTATATGTAGAATGAAATTTAGAAATGCAAGTAAATGAGGGGCTGTGAAACTAGTTCTGATTGACTATCATTTATTCACACTTAAAAAGCCTTTTACAACTATAGTTACCTTTGCTACCATTGTAAATCAAGATCGGACTGCAAAAAATCAGCAGTATTTGTAGGGCCAACATGGCCCTCTTGTTTATGTCTGCCAGATGTGCTTTTCTGTCATCCCTGTAATTTATGTCAATCTCAGGGTCAGCTTTTCCTTATAATTCCTGTTCTTTTCAGTAGTTAACTTCACTTCTTAGGATACTGATGTTTTCTTTACACCTGCAACAATTGACTTCTGAAAATATTACATGGATAAACAAAGTTTTTGTCCTTTGGATGTCAGATCTGTCAGCTTCTTACAATTTGTGTTCAAATTTGAATAGAATTTTGTCTGCCACATTGAAAACTAGTCAGGAGAGATTTATATCATGTGAATGTTTTTTGTTTTAAAACCAAACTGATGAACCCTTACATATTCAGTTTAAAGTATATGGGAGTTATTCCTCTTAAACGGAGCTATTTAGGTTTTTTTAATCTCACCACATAGCCTCTTTCGGTTATTTACATTTTGTGCCAGAGTTTCACAAAAACTTGTGGGAATATCACATGCTCAATAAAACAGGACAATTAAGAGGATTTGTTTTCAAATCAGTATGATGACATCATATCTGATGTAATAAAAAAAGATGGGATTATGACTATCACATTATCTAAACACCCCAAATTGCACCATTTTCATTGAATATAGCATGCAGTTTATATGATTGCAAAGAAAAATGTATCTGGTTGTATTTATTGGTTTTTTAAAAGAAATTTTGAAATAGGGCCTACGGTATACATAAACTAAATAGGCCCCTTTAATACACGCAAAAGAAAGGAATGCATATAAGATTGACTTGCTTTGCCGATCATTTAATTTGATGTTACATTTACATGTAAAAAATATTTATCTAGTTTTTAAGAAACATTTCTTTTCACGCTTATTCGATTTCTAAAGTCTATGTCTATTTTAAATTATTACGCAGATAAGGATGGGCGACAGCTAATTGAGGTCGAAATAGCCTATGAAACTTTGAGATTGAATTTACTAACTCGATTACAAGCAATTGTGAATAAATAGTGGGCAGAACGCTTGATTTTTTTATTTATCTTGACTACAATTCCATTATTTCCGTAAAACATTTTATTACAAAAAAAAAAAAAGGTTTATTTCAACGGGCAGCTCTGTGATTCCTACGAGTAATGAATTCGAAAGTGCATGTTAAATCGCTGCGTTTCGGACCAGTATATATATTAAAAGGAAGAAAGGGTGGTTAGAGCAAAAATGCCATTTTTTGGTCAAGGAGGAAAGAAATCAAAGACAGCTCAACAAACAGAACTTCAAAGCCAAAGAAGGAATCAAATAGAAGCTTTGAAACATGGAACTCTGAAGTAAGACTTTTTTGTTTTTAAGTCCATAAATAACCTTATTTCCGGGCACAACATATTTTCGGGTGTTTCTCTTTGCCTTTGGTATTGTGAAATGGCAGGGCTCAGCTCACTTTTTTGTCGGAGATGGGCCTTTGTCCTCAGAACAGATTCGTTGTTTGCCAACCGTATTGTCCGAAGGGGCCAACATTACAAACCAAGCAAATACTTCAGGTATCTTACTTGCTGTTCAGGAATGACAGTCATTTCGACACCCGGTCATTTCGACACCCAGTCATTTCGACACTTTTTGGTCATTTCGACCCCCGGTAGAAAATTTTGTTATTTCCACACCAGATTTTTTTTCAAGCACTTTTCAGACTCGAGTTTTTATAATCAAATTACTATAATTTTTTAAGTTGTCATTATCATAATTTTGTGTTGGTGTGTGATCAAAATATGTTTTTAAATAGCTTTATTCAAAGGGGATTACTCGAGTACGGGTATGTCCATACAATTTTCCGTATCTATACTTCATCATTTTAAAAAGAGATAATGTAGTCTAATATTTGTCCCACTTGCACCTGTCTTTAACTGTGTTTAACCTATGTTTTTCTCCATCAGCATAAATCATAATCAATGGCAAGCTTACGAATGTAACAACTAACAAAACAAAAAAACTTTTTTTTTAAGAACTTTTTTTTAAGTTGTAGTCTTTTCAAATTACCGTATTACAAAGCTTATAGCATGTTATTTTTAAAGTGCTTACTTTTCGCTTCTGTTTTAAATGGGCTTCGTTTTTTTTTTTAAATATAATTGCATGTTTTTGTTTTTATTGTTTTTAACATTGTACGTCTATGTTTGTCTTATGTATGTATGTCTAATTATGTCGGTAAATAGCGATACATCGCTAATGTTATTTTGTTAAATTTCTGAAACCGACTTAAAATAAAATTTTGTATCTTGTATCTTGTATCTTGTACCTAAAAAATAAACTGAAGAAAATATATACCCTTGACACATTGAAGATAAAAAGGTATCTACATACATCCATTTTACAGAACCTGTCATTTACAGAAACCCTTACACATCCAGCACAGATGAATCTTTCGTCGTGCAGCGGGGTAACCTTTGAAAGCATTGTGGCCGTGAGAGTTATTAATACGAACAAACCCCGATGTGGACTTTGTGAGCCATTTGGACCATATAGCAAAAGATAAGTTGAAGAATGTTTGATTAATGGTTGAGTTCTTCTTAAATAGGATAATGATATTATTTGTGTGGAGTAATTACTGAAACACCACATTTAATGGACAATATATCATTGCCTGCAAAGAATATTAAGTGGTAACAGGAAAAAAAAAAATGGAGGAATTATGCAGTTTATTAACATAAAAGGCCTGCCTTTGCTTAAGAAGAAAATGAAAATTAAGCATACAGCCTTAAGGTCAAGATTTAAAATTCCTTCTTTTGTATTTGTCTAGATTTCCAATTTGACTACTATGAAAGGAAAACTTTCTAAAATGAGGAATTTCAATCACTTCTGAGTTCCAAATGTACCATCATACTGTGTTTAATTTACTGAAGTCTCTGTAAATGACAGGTTTGGCAAAATGACCTATGTAGACACTCTTTTTTACGAAGAATATTTCAAAGTTTTAATCTTTTTTCTTTTACTCTTTCTGAGGAGTTTTGATATCTCTTAGGCTGTAGATTCATTGTGTGTTTATTCTGAGGGATGAAAACAGCTGTCAATCACAGTTAAACAAAAGCCAGGTTAAGGTGTGAAAAACATTACTGCATAATCTCCTTTTAATTACCATTTATAGAAACCTCCAGTCAATTTGCTCTATAGGTATGTCCTATTTGCTTAACTGAGGCATATACATGTATATCCCTAAAACAAAATTATTTGAACAAAGCCAATGTACGTCTTTGTTCACACACTAAAACAAAGTCACTATGATTCAACAAATTAAAATTTGAAATAATTTAATGTTACATGAATCAAATTAAGGCAGATGATTTAAACAACCAATGATGGGGTGAGAACTGTGAAAAATAATCCACATATTAAATCAGATTAATCAAAACAATCATTACTTAATTATTACTGAAAAAAAAAAACGTGATCGGTCTTTTGCAAAAAAATTTTATTGGGTGTCGAAATGACCTAAATGTGGGTTGAAATAACCAAAAAGTGTCGAAATGACTGGCTGTCGAAACGAATGGATACCGCCGTTCAGTACATCATGCACTCATGCATGATACAATTAACCAAGACCGATGTTGAAATTTATGTTTCAATTGAGAATGGTACAACAGAGTTTTGTTTAAAACATGTCCAGGATATGGAAGAAATTGATAGATCTCATTTCAGGTTGTAGTTTGCTAGTCTGCATATTTATGAAAGAGTCTGGGTGTGGTACTGTACCTCTAACTTCAGAGGCTAGGAGCATGGTACCATACCCAGAGACTCAAGGGATATGGATAAGGTAGCCCACCTGGAGACAACCCTTGTAGGACTGGCTGCGGGTATAGAAAACTGTTGATACAGAACATTGTGCAGACATTTTGTGTGCTGTAAATTAGTCAGATACAAGTACTTGATAAATTATTTCATATTTGTGGTAGCCGGAGCCAGTTCTACACGGGTTGTCTCCAGGTACCGTGCCATATCCCTATCCTTGGGGTCGTGGGGTATAGTATGATACTCTTAGCTTCTAAGGCTAGAGGTATGGTATCATTACACGGCAACACTGGCTATATGAAAGTGGCATTGTGGCAGGCAAAATTGTCCTTTTTTTTGTTTACAAATACACTTGACCATTTAGAAGGGTTGTTATAGTAGTCATAGTCAGAACATCAACCCTTAAGTGTGTGGAGAAGTTCAAACTTTTATAATCATAAAGTTCAGCCTTTAAATGCAGAGTATACAAAACTCTATGCACTTTTGTACCCCTTATATTTTTTCTCTATAGCAGATCTCTTCAAGAAACATGTACAAAAAATATTATACTGCAAAGAATTTTGTTATCTGATTGGATAACATGCCCAGAACATATATATCATGTACACTGGCAAAACCTACGTAAAAGCAGTTCCCCTTTCAACACAACATCCAAAATGGCGGCGTCGATCAAGATTAACATCAAGATTATGCACCAAACTGCACATTTTACCAAGGTTTCAGTGACATGAGATCCCAGTGACATCAGTTTTCATTGAATTGGGGTACTCAGAAGGGAAATTCTACTGCGTCAGCATACTCAATTTTTGAAACCAAAAAACAGGAAAATTTCGCTTAACTCACGTTGGAATGGTAGAACTTTGCAGTATAATAAATTCGTTGTACGGTCAGGTGGCAGGGGACTTGGAAACTTGTTCATGGCTGTGGTGAATAATGTCGCCACCTCGCCTTTGGCTTGGGGCGACATGATTTACCACAGCAGTGAACAGGTTTCTAAGTCCCCCTGCCACCTGACCGTACAACTACGGTAATATTGTATATTAGGCTAGCTATGAGGTCATTTACCAGGGCTATATCCCGGAGTTTTTGGAAAAGGCCCTGAGCCAGATTGGGAAAAAAATTAAGCAACAAAATGTCTAAGCTGGGGAAAAAATATTGACAAAATATACCAGTATATACAGTTCGGAAAACATTTAACATAATGATAAGGCATTTCTTGTACTACTGAATCAATTTTACTTCTTTAATTTTCAGTCTTCTATCTTTGTATAAATGTCCTACATATCTGTCTTTTACACTTGTTTCAGCACTCAGAGCTTCACTATAAGTAAACCTCCCTTTTCAAAGTTATGTAGGTTGTTCATCATCTTCATTCATAAAGGTCATCTACCGGTAGTTATTTTTTCTGGTAACTGAATAGAAGTTCTAGTTCCTATATTATTTTTTATGTGGCGTGTATGCACTCAGCTGTTTAACCCTTTACTGCACAACAAAATGTTAGACCTGTCCGAATTGAAAGCAACTGCAGATGACAGTTTCATTGTGGCTCATATAAAATGATTTTTCTTTGATAGGGTAGAAAACCAGCATTTTCTCCTGTTCCCACAATGTTTTCAAAAGCCTTCTCTTTCAGGGGCGTTAGAAGTCGTCATTGTGTGGTAAAGGGTTGAAGTCATTATCAGGGCTATATAAAACAGCTTGAAGGGTTTTTTATTTGATGAGATCAATTTGACAATTGTTTTGTTATTGGTTTTTGTGTATTTTCCCATGACGATGAATCTCCGAAAAAGATTTTCTTTGTGTTTCAACATATGCAGAAAGTATGAATATCATTATTTTCTGTGGTAGACCTAAAACAGTGTTGAAAAAGTCTAGTTTTAAAAAGTAATTGTGGAGAAGAAACTTTACTTTAGATTTTTGTGTCATACGAGTTTGCAAACAATTGGCATAGGCCGTCTCAAAACATGTATCATTGTGTTTATATTATTAATTAAGCAGCATAATCTGATTTTACCCCTTTCCTGTCATTGTAACTGGTTGTCAAGGAGATTGGATTTACAGTATCTGATAATGTAAGGTGACAAAGTGTGTGCTTCAAATTATTGAGCATCGAAGTCAATAGTCATGTCATGCTGATACAGGATGTTTAATTAATCCTTGATTGTATGACTCATAATTAATGACTTTATATGTCTGAGTATGACTTTACGGACATATACTGAACCAAAAAAGAAACCTCCCCTGTGTTTAAGTGCAGATATACACAAATATGAAAATCAGGATTAAACTAGATTTATATGCATTGAAAGAGTATTTTATTGCGACTTTGTGTGAAAAAAATTATTGCTGTAGGTTTATCCAAAAGTAGTGAAATGGTAGTTAAAATACGGAAGGGGTCGCTCACCAAAATCACAAATTAATACCAGGTATGACCACCTTCAGCATGAAGGACTGCCTGGCATCGTTGGCGCATAGATCGGATAAGTGTATTGATTTCGGCTTGTGGAATGTTGTTCCATTCCTGAATTAAGGCTTGTCTTAGCTGAATGACGTTTGATGGCAGAATAGGGCGACGTCTAACACGCTGGTCCAAATTATCCCAAAGGTGTTCAATGGGATTCAGATCAGGGCTTTTGGCAGGCCAGTCATTAATAAATGCAATGTTATTCGCCCTGAGGAAATTCACATTGTCCCTAGCTGTATGGCTTGTGGCATCATCATGCTGAAAAAGAGTGATACTGGCATTATTTTGAAACAGTGGGATAACGTTGCCTAAGGTGTCGAATAGCACGAGTAGAACATCCAATATTCATAGCAACAGCATTCATCGTCATACCAGCATTAAGCATGCCAATGGCACGTTCGCGTAAATTTTGCGGAATTGTAGGCATATCAAAAATAAAGAAAACTAAAAAGAATTTAATTTTTTTCAGCGTCTTTTTCTTATTGACTTGAAAGTCTATAAAATTAGACTGAAAGGTTTCAAAAAATATACACGAATTATACTGGTCCGTGCATGCATGTGAAAATCGCTTTCAGCGGGTTTCTTCTGCAAAATGCTTTCAATCGAGTTAAAATTTGTTTTATCGGACACATAATCGTTCGCCCGAATATATGTAGGTCATCTGATATTTTGATTTTTTTTAATAACATTAGCATTTGCACTTAAACACAGGGGAAGTTTCTTTTTTGGTTCAGTATATATTTGTTAAATTCTGGACATCAAAAAAAGTCCAGTCTCATTTCTTATGTCGTTTTCAAATTCTTTAGGAGGTATATTACGTTAAAGTCCACTTAATGAAAGCATCGACCTAAACATCAGATGTCCTAGGTGATTTTCTATTCAGGATAAAAATTGGTGGAATTGGGGAAAAAAAAAAGCTATTTTCGATTTAGAATGGGGCCAGAATTAGGCCCGCGGGAAAGGCAGAAAATCCCCAGTTTACTGTGTGAAATAGTTTTACAATGGCTCTTCCTTTATTTGCAGTGTGGTGGAAACATTGAAAGACGTAGAATACAGAATCACTTTCACAGTTCATGACACCAACATAACACTGATTGTGTAAGTAAACTGATCTTTTCTTTCAACCCTTCGATGCACAATCCTGTGCTATAAAAACGCCTCAAGGATGAAAGCTTTTTAAAATATTCTGGAAAAAGGAGAAACATTTTCTTCCTCTACCACAAAGTTTTCTGCCCTTTCTGATACATATTTGTGGTCTGCAAATGCTATTTATTTGGGCCAGTCTAAAATTTTGTGTTTAGTATAGATTTAACCCTTTTATCACACATCCTGTGTTGTAACAACCGTGAAAGAAGGAAGCTTTTGGAAACATTCGTGGAAAAGGAAAAAATACTGGTTACTAGCATTTTTTTTCCTTTTTCAGCTGTGCTTTTTTAGCATCCAAAGACGAAAATCTTCATTTAACTCTATAGTGCATAATCCCAAATTTTAACAACCCTTAAGAAAAATTCTTTTGAAAACATTGAGGGAAAAGGAGAAAACGCTGGTAACCAGCTTTTTCTCATTTTTCAACAATGTTTTATACCCTTTCCAAAACAAATTTCATTTTTTGAGCCATGTTTATTTTGCAGTCTACAAATACTTTAAATTTGGACCAGTCTTAAATTTTGTTGTGTGGTGAAGAGTTAAGCCACATTGGGTTTGTCATCAGCAAATGAATGCCTCCAATCTGGACTGGTACTAAGTTTTGTTGTCTGATACATAGTTAAACCCTTTACCACACAATCCTGATGATTAACACCCCTGAGACAAACAGCCTTTGAAAACATTGTAGGAAAAGGAGAAAATGCTGATTACCAGCATTTTCTCTTTTTTCCCACAATGTTTTCTACCCTTCACAAATCAATTTCAAATTTTGAGCCTCATTAATTTTGATGTGTCGTTTGCAAATGCTTTCAATTTGGACCAGTCTAAAATTAGTTGTTTGGAAAAGAGTTAAAGATAAATATATATTTATTATCAACTAAAGTAAACTCATACTTGTTTACAAATCAAGAAAAAATACATGTATGTTGTAATGCCACTGTTTATTGCTTTTTCCTACAAAGTAACCTGCCCCCACAATTTCCACAAGACAAGCCAACAGTTAAAGTTGAGCCAGCCGTTCGGCATCCATGGGTGGACCAACACATGTTTGTTACAGGCTGTGCAAGTCTTAATGCAGTAAGTATTACTGTTTCATTATCCCTCAATGTTTTCTGTACAACTCAAGGATCTTTCTTTCAAATCTTGTATGTGTTGGTGCAACTTTTACTATTATAGTTGCCTTTACAGCCTGTCTAACTGAAGATCAGACCGCATAAAATATGCAGTATGATCTTGGATCAACCCTGTTTAACTTTTAAAGTACCTTTCACAACTGAAGTTGTCATTTAGGTCAGTGTAGATCAAGATCATACTGCATAAAATGTGTAGTCTGGTCTTTGATCTACACTGTCTGCTTTTCTTACACAAAGTGCAGTATGATCTTTGATCAGCATTGTTTAACTTTTAAAATAACTTTCAGAACTAAAGCTGCCTTAAAGCCTAGTGTAGATCAAGATCAGACTGCATAAAATGTGCAGTCTGATCTTTCATCTACACTGTCTGCTTTGCCTACACATTTGGGCCAATACTAAGCTTTACATTGCTCTTGTTTATATGTCATTTGTAGAAAAAAAACGTCACTGAGTGTATTGGGTGCTCTAAAGGTTTATCTTTGTATCACTTGAAGTAATTTTTTATGTTTAACATGTTTTACTTCTCAACCTGATTGCAAAACTTTAGAATCTTCTGTGTTAAAATCATTTGCAGTAGACAAATATAATGTTGCATATATATGATTGATCACATAACCTCCCTTTCAGTGTTATAGTGCCATTATGAATTTTCTTATCTTACACATGATGTTTGAAATAAGCATTATGTGATGTCTTTTTTATGCTATGTTTTAGAGGAGTGAGTTTGCTTTCATTCATGGGAACTCCCACATATGTGTGTCTGGTATTGCATATTCTGATAAATTATTTTGTGAGAGATTATCATGTAATTAAAAGAAACTGACATTTGTTGGCATTTGAGATAAAATTTTTGATTGGACTTGTCTGTAACATTTAATCAAGCTTGCCAAAGGCTTGCATAGTAACATTTTTGCAGACTTATTCTTAGATAAAATTCTATCTCAAATGTCAGTTTATGTCAGATCCTATATAGTTTTAAACCCTTTGCAAAAAGTTTGCCTCACAATCCTGACTTTTAATGACCCGTTTACCAGCATTTTCTCCTTTTCCCATAATGTTTCTACCCATTCAAGGTTAATTTTCATCATTCTTGCTACCTTTGAGTTGTCAGTTCTGTAAATGCTCTCAATTTGGACCAGTGTAAAATTTTTGTTGTCTGGTAAAGGGTTAAAGGACAGAAAGCATTGTGGGTTATCAGCATTTTGTAACAATGTTTTCAAAAGCCTTCTTCCTATAGGTAGTAAAGTACAGGATTAGTTGTTATAGGGGTTAAAATTACAATATCTCACTATGGTTCAACTCTTTCCGAATAAATAAACTACACATTTTCAATAGTAGCAAGTATAGTTCCACAGCAAGATGGAAAGACAGTTTGGTCATAATCTAGTATAGAAGAGTGGACAGTGTAGATCAGAGATCAGACTGCACGTTCTGTGCAGTCAGATCTTAATCTACACTTTCCACAAAAGGATCCTGTGTCGTCTACGGTAGGGAAAGAGTTAAGTAGCCAAGCCCCAGTAGCGCAGTCAGTAGCGTACAGGACTCAAGAACAGGGTTGTTGGTTCGATCCCCGGCTCGGCCAATATCTTTCTGAGGATTGATGATAATCATTGAGACAGGATAATCATTGAAAGCATGGATAGGTGTTCTGGCTGCCACAATATAACTCAAATAATGATGAAAACAGTGCTAAACACCATACAGTTAATCAGTTAACTTAATTATGGTATTTCTTTCAGTTCACAATCCATTCTAGTCTGTTTTCTGCCGTACAGTCCATCGTGGAAGAATTCGTAAAAAATCCACCAGCTATTGCGCACACATCATAGTAAGTTACTATTATGGCTTAACCAAATGACAGAATTTTAGACTCCTCCATATTGAAAGCATTTGTAGATAAGAGATAAAATGCAACACAATGAGTTTTTACTTTTTAAGGGTGGAAAACATTGTCGGGAATGGGTAGATGCTGGTTACCAGCAATTTTTCTTTTTTCTAGTGTTTTCATAAGCCCTATTCCTAAGTGTCTATGAGACTCAGGATTGGTTATAGTACGTCTAGTTTGTCTTGACTAAAGTTGCTTTTGTTTGAAGTGAAATTTAAGATCCAAGATAAGAAGTCACACTCTGTGTGATATTCTTGGCAAGTTCAGCTTGAAATTGTGCCCTCTTTGATGTTCTTAAAATCTTAAATTTTTATTTGAAATTTCAAGGGTTATACCTCAGAATTTCAAACAAGTAAAATAAACAGAATTTTCCAAATGTTGCAACTTTTTGACTGTTTTTGCCACAAATTATCTACCAGTTTCTATATTTGAGTTTTTGGATACAAGGATACAAAAAGCATATGGGATTATTATCGGAGAATATAGATTCTGATTGGATTGGTAATTTGCCATCTGTACGAGGGCTGAGCAAAAAGTTTGTGGAATTTCTTCAAAACTTTTTAACTTGATGTCCGATTGTTTTCAGATTTTCGCTTGTGTAATCATGGTCTTATATCTAATTTCCAGGTAAAGGATCACCAGTATGATTTTACTTCAGATATATTTATTTTCACCGTAAAAAGTGCAAGGTTTGCTACCCTGGAGCAAACCATAAATTCACTGTTGTCATGCTTTCAAAAACTACCATATTTCAAAATTGTCTGATTCAGATCTCCTGAAATGACATCAGTGTAATGGTTGGCACCATTTAACATTCTGTGCAAATTTTCTGATGTGACTTTCAAAAGACAATGTTTGTCAAATTGTTTTTATGAGACCTATAGAAGGAAAAATAAGGTGAAAAATGGTGGTTTTGGAAGTGTTAGAAACTCGTGCAATGATGAATTCCTTGTAAACTTAGGGCATAGTCAACCTGACACATTAAATTTATTCAAAGAAGCTGGGGGTAAAGCCACAATTGAAAAAGTTTTAAGTATCCAAGTGGTGTGCATGTTTTAAAAAACAATGAAAGAATATGGAAGATGATCCCACAGAGAGCGCCAACATAAAATTAAATGACATCCTAGTTACATTATGTCATGATGTGTCATGATGCGCTCGGGGTAGCCGTTATTATTGCAATAGTCATGGCAACTATGTCTTGAAATCAATTTGTCTGAAACTTTTGAATTCTGTCCCTTGTGAATGGATCTTAAACATATGAAAATTTTAGTGTAATAGCACAAGTAGTTTTGTTTTAATTAACAAATTTGATGAACTTTTTGCTCAGTCCTGATATATACCATTTGTTGCATTATATACCTGTAGTTTCAATTTCTAATTTTTTAGATCATCTTTCTTTTTATTGTTTTTTTTTTCTACCAGTACAGTATCTGTCATTTACAGAAACGTACATTAATTTGCCATTCAACAACATTCATTCATTTATATTGACTGTGAAGATAGGCTAATATGGCCAAATGGACTAAAATATTTAGTTCAGATATTTTTTTTCATGGACAGGTTTTAAATATAGATATACTGGTGAATATATGCTCGAGGTTTTTTGAAGTTTCAGTCCTATATATCTCTTCTCCAGTTCACAGCAGCAGCCATTTTCCAGAGGATTTCCATCCTTGTTCCCTGTTCCAGTCACTACCAACATATTCAACATTTATCCATCCATGCCCTCACAAACAGCGCAGTCACAGATTTCAGAACCAACTACAGCATCTAGTCAGGTATGTGTGACTTCTTAACTCTTTACCAAACAAGAAAATTTTGAACTGGTCCAGATTGAAAGCATTTGCAGATGACAAAATAAATGTGACATTAGAATTAAAATTTGTTTTGGGAAGGGTAGAAAACAACGTGGGAAAAGGAGAAAATGCTGGTTACCAGCATTTTCTTCTTTTCCCACAGTGTTTTCAAAAGCTTTCTTTCTCAAGGTCGTTAATAGTTGGGATTGTGTGGTAAAGGGTTAATTCTGTACCAAACAACAAAATTGTGGTCTTGTTTGAATGAAAATCACTTGTAAACTAGGCTAAAATGATTGATTTTGGCTGTGAAAGGGTAGAAAACATTTTAGGAAAAGGAAAAATTGCTTTTAGCCATCATTTTCCTACAATGTTTTCAACTTAATCAAGCTTGCTTGTATGTGTGATAGATATGTCTTTCCAGATGGTCTTTTTTTAAAAGATTAGTAAAACTTCATGGACAAAATTTAGTTGCTGTAACCTGTCATTATGATTATGATTAAACCTTTTCAATTTTATGATAATCACACAAATACTTTGGCCATGCTCTGGCACAAGGGGGTTTAATGCATTCCCATAATCTATTATATCAAGCAAGTCATCATATGAATACATACTCAGAAAGTCTACTTTGTGTGACAACTAATGGGGTCCTGTGTGGCTTAGTGGTAAAGTGTTGGACTCTTGACCTGGAGGCCCCGGGTTCAAGCTTCACTCGATCCACTGTTTTTTTAGGGATTGACCTTGGGCAAGACACTTCACAGCCCTAGCCTAGTACTGGTTAAACCCAGGCAATGCATGAATATATGAGCTGTCGCTTAGAAATGACTGAAATAATGTTGAAAGCGGCGTAAAACACCATTCGATCAATCAATCAGTCGACATCCAACTGAATCATGAGGTAGACTAGTCCTCTAACAGGCAGAAAATTGACCCATAGCAAAATGTTTCAGACTCTGCAGGCTGACCTGTGATAAAACTATTTGCATGCATTAAACTCCCTTTTCACAGAGCACAGCTTACTTATTGGGACTGCAAGCCATGTTGTAGTAGCTCAGCCAGTAGATTTATCATAGGGCCTGTACTTCTTTGGTTGTGCTTTCAATGCTGGGTCCATATTCACCAAGCATTCTTTATTTTATTCTTAATAGTCTTATTTTAAATTTAGAAAGTAACACAATTTCTGATTGGCTAAACCAAATGGTTTAGCCAATCAGAAGTTGAGTTACTCTCAAATTTAAAGAATTCTTGAGGATAAGCCTATGAATGTTCTTAAGAATGGTCGGTGATTATGGATCCTGGTTTTCAGTAAATTTTGTGTGAGGATCAGTGAAAGTTACTAAAACAAGATTGGTGCCTCGCATTGCTTAACCCTTTACCACACGACAAAATTTTAGACCTGTCCAAATTGAAAGCATTTGCAGATGACAGTTTTAACGTGGCTCATATGAAATGATTTTTCTTTGATAGGGTAGAAAACGTGGGAAAAGGAGAAAATGCTGGTAACCAGCATTTTCTCCTTTTCCCACAATGTTTTCAAAAGCCTTCTCTTTCAGGGGCGTCGAAAGTCGTCATTGTGTGGTAAAGGGTTAACTTTGTTTTTGACTCTTTATGTGGGAAATCATTGTGTAATTCTGAAAGAGTGTTAAATGCCAATTAATGGATGAATAGGAGTACTGGTTGCAACAATAGAACTGAAATACTTTGAAAATGGTATAAAACTGAAAGTTAAGTATGGACAAACTAAAGAACATTAGTATACCATATTGTGTCTTTTTAACACCCCAGGGGCGTTACATCTTCCAAAAGAGGGTGAATAATAGAGGTAAAACGACATAGAATTTGCCAATGTTGTTGATAACATTACAGTACTGTTTGGAGTCAGTACCAACAATGAAGTGATCCCCATTTGAGAAACCAGCAGTACTAATGCAGAATATGGATTTTTCCCCTTATTGTGATTCATTTGGACAATAGCATTCAAGATTAATCTGAGACATTGGTCTATGGTACTTTCCATTTTTTAAAGTTTTCCAAGTTGATTGACAAATTTTGTATTACCGTAAGTTTATAACATTATCAGAAGTTAACCTTTATTCGGATAGTCGGGCGTTAATGACATCGATTTGTGAAGTAATTCGGATTATGTTGATGCTATAAGTTTATTCCAGCTGATTTATATCAACCTAGCAATGAATTGGCCATCTGGTAAACCCACTTTTGGTTAGAAAAAGGCTGGGGGAGTGTTAGTTAGCAGGGGAGGGATAATAAGAGACATGACAGTAGTCCAACGTAAACCGATGTCAAATCATAACACTTAATTTCATTTTACTTTCAGATACCACAGCCTACAAACATATCCACAAATGAAAGTAACACCAGTATTCCAGATTTTAGTCAGCTAGACATATGGACAGCATTTCCAGATCTGAAATCTATGAGGTATGCTTGATTGTTAAAATTTTTACCAGACAACAATGTTCTACACTTGTCGAAATTGTAAACAGCATTTTTCCCTTCTCCCACAAATTCAATCATCTGAGACATATTGGATCTGACATGAGTTGGTGTTTGAGATAAAATTTTATTAAATGAGTCTACAAAAAATTTTATTAAGCGAACTTTTGGTTAGCTTAATAACATTTATTGTGGACAAGTTTAATAAATTATTACCTCAAAAGCCAATGAATTTCAGATTCTTTTTATCACATAACTGAATAACAGAATTATAGTATTGAAACACAGGCATACATGTGTCATGTACACGTAATGAAATTTACATGAAGCTATTTCGCTTCTTTGACAGGTATGAGGGCTGTTCGATATGTAATGTGTATTGTACCACAGCGCGATAACACTTTGCATGATTTCGTGGATGATGATACGCTTGAATAGCTCTATTCAATACCTTTCCAACGGTATAAACACGAGCCTTCAGCTCCACGTAGTTTTAAACTTATAGTCATTTCAATAGAGCTAGTCATTGACCACTCTTGTAAAAATGGTTGGGAAACAGATTAAGAATATTGAAGAAATTAGAGCGTATATAAAAGTTCGCACAAAACTCGGTCATTCGGTAATGCAGATTTTTACTGAATTGGGGGAAGTTTATGGGTCTGATAAGGTATCTTAGAGACAGTTTGTAGTTGGAGAAAGAAATTTCTGACTGGCACAGAGTCCGTCAAAGATGCAGCAAAATCTGGCTGACCTGTGACTTTAACAGGCAAGGCAAATGTCTCAAAAGTCAGGGAAATAATTGAAAGTGATGGCAGATACACGATTCGTGATATTGCCAATGCTGTTGGCATATCGCTATCGCGGGTGCATTTCATTTTGAAGTGTATTTTGAAAGTACGAAAGATTTCTGCCAGATGGATACCGCATATATTGACAGATGACCAAAAATGGGTACGAGTACAAACCGCTAAGCAATTTCTCAAAATGTTTCCCAAATTCAATCAAAGACAATTTGCAAACATTGTTACTGGTGACAAAACATGGGTTCACCATTTCGAACCAGTAAGAAAAATTGGAAACAAAATATGGCTAACTAAACACGGTAGAAGGCCTGTGGTTGCCAAAAGAAGCACAAGCACAAAGAAGGTTCTTTATTGCATATTCTTCTCATGTGATGGTATATACTAAAAAAGCTCAAGAAATATTATCTTAAACGACGCCCTGTGTCAGGATTTAGGCATGTTCGTCTACTTCATGATAATGCTCCATCACATACATCTGAGCTTGTGAAGCAATTTTTGAAGTCGGAGAAAGTTACCGTCTTGCCACACCCACCTTACTCTCCAGATCTAGCCCCATGCGACTTTTTCCTTTTTCCAAAACTTAAAAAGTTCTTATCTGGTCGTCGTTACAAGTCCCGATAGGCCCTTGGCTCAGCCATCAGTCAGTGCCTCAGAGGTTTACCTAAATCAGCGTACCGTGACGCATTTCAGAAATAGATTCAGAGATTGAAATTATGTATTTCAAACCGCGGAGAATACTTTGAAGGGATGTAATGTTCATTTCACTATTTGAGTCGAATGCTTTTGAGATATCATACAATACACATTACATATCGAAGAACCCTCGTACATTATGAACGAAAAATAGTTCCAAAGAAACTTGCAAATATTGATTTTGTTTTAATCTAAAAGTGACTAAATTAATAACTTTATCATGATTATGAATTTTGACTGTTAATTTCACTCAGGAACCTAGGTAAGCAATGTTTTAGAAATAAGGTGTATAATTACAGAGTGTTAACCAAATACAGCACTATTTTCTTGTCTCACACATATGTGAGACAACGTGTGAGACAAGAAAATTCGTAATGGCTGTATTACATTGAAAACAAGGGGAGTTATGTGATAAATATCTTATTTGTCATCTGGGAATGCTTTCAATTTTGACCAGTCTAATATTTTGTCATGTGGTAAAGATTTAATCTGGCTATCATGGTGGCATTTGTCTTTGAAAGAGTACAAAACATTCTGGGAAAAGGAAAAAAAGCTGAAAAATATTTTCAGTAGCCTTTATTCCACAGGGCTATAAAAACATGGGATACTGTAATAATGGGTGAAGAAAGTCACACATAATGAGATGGGATTACAGAAAGGGAAGGGAATGTCAAGTTTTAGACCTTGTTTCATTTTTTTTTCTCAGTCATATTGAATTACTGGCCCTGACAGAAGAAGAGGATAAAGTGCTTGAAATGATTCAGAGCCTGCCCCAAATACAGGCAGTTGCTGCTACACGGGAGAAAATGTCATGTCAGTGTACAGAATTAGCAAGTAAGTGAAAGCAAATGTTGTAAGAAGTTGAATTTGAAGGGCAGAGTCTCAATGTTAGAGTAAAATGCCTCAAAAATTACTATCTTCCTAACAGTAATTTGAACATTTTCGAAAACATTTTGCAAATAAAGTTGTAATGCTGTAGATTTCATCCTTTTTTATCCAAGATGACTCCAAAATCAGCATTTTTTTCACAATCACCTGAAGACAGCTTCTGTAATTGTGCTGCGTCCTGCATCCGTCGTGTGTCGTCAACTATCACCTTGTGTACACTCTAGAGGCCACATATACCGTCCAGTAATCATGGAACTTGGTCAGAATCTTTGTCTTGATGATGTCTCAACAAGTTCAAAAACGTGTCAAAAACTAGGGCTCAGGGTCAAATCTTTGAAAGACCTTGCGTTCACTCTAGATGCCCCATTTTCAGTCCAGTACTTGTGAAAACTGGTTTGAATGTTTGTCTTCATGATATATCTCAGAGCAGAGTGAACATGTATCACATCGGTTAAAAACTAGGTCACCAGGTCAAATCTTTGAAAACGTTAGGCTACATTTTCAGTTTAATACCCATGATAGTCAGAATGTTTGTCTCGATGAAATCTCAGATGAGTTAAAAATGGGTTATGTTAGGTCAAAACTTAGGACACAAGGTTTCAGTGCAGTACTCATGAAAGTTGATCAGAATGTTCGTCTTGATTATGTCTCTGATAGATTCAAATATGGGTAACATTACATCAAAAGCTAGGTCATGGGGATAATTCTTTTTAAAACCTTTTGTGCACTATAGGCCACAATTTCAGTCCAATACTCATGAAACTTAATCTCGAACAAGTTGTAAAATGGGTCATATGAGGTCAAAAGTAGGTCACTTAGTAAAGTCTTAGAAAAGTTTTTGTACACTCTTGAGGCCACGTTTTTTGTCCACTTCTTTTGAAAACTGTTCAGAATGTTTGTCTTGATGATATCTTGGATGTCTCTGAAAAATAGGTCATGTTGGGTCAAAAGTAGGTCACCAGGTTGAATCTTTTAACAAAAACCTTGTTTACACTGTAGAGATAGGTCATGTTGGGTCAAAAGTAGGTCACCAGGTTGAATCTTTTAACAAAAACCTTGTTTACACTGTAGAGATAGGTCATGTTGGGTCAAAAGTAGGTCACCAGGTTGAATCTTTTAACAAAAACCTTGTTTACTCTGTAGAGGTGACATTTTCAGTCCATAACTCATGAAAATAAGTCACAATTTTTTTCTTGATGATGTCTCAAGTGAATATGAAAATGGGTCATTGTTGGGTCTAAGACTAGGTCACTAAGTCAAATTTTGTTTTGACAGTATCTTGGATGAGCTTGAAAATGGGTTACATTGGGTAAAAAACTTGGTCACCAGGTCAGATCTTAGAAAAGCCTTGTGTACACTCTATAGGCCACATTTTCTGTCTGTTTCTCATGAAAGATGTACACAATATATGTCTTGATGACATTTTGGATAAGATTGAAAATTGGTCACATCATGTCAAAAAGTAGGTCACCAGGTCAAATCTTGTAAAAAACTTTGTGTACACTCTAGAGGCCATAATCACTGTCTAATACTCTTGAAAGTTTGGCAGACTGTTTGTTTTGATAATATCTATAACAAGTTGGTAAATGGACCATGTTGTGCTTAAAGGAGGTCACTGAGATAAATTCTATAAAAAGCTTGTGTACACTCTAGAGGCCATATTTTCCATCCAGTTGAAAGTTTGTTAGAATGTTTGTCATAATATCTCAGAAGAGATTAGAAATAGGTCATGTTTGGTCAAAAGGCTCAGGTGACCAACTTCAGGGCCGTCATGGCCCCTTGTTTACTTTGTAAAGCAAATTTTATTATGAAATGGATTTGAGCCATGGAAGCTCAGTGACAAAGCAATGCTACAGGTGTAATACTATGAGATCATAACTCTCTATCAGGCAACAAAAGGTTAGACTTGTCTATTTTGAAACATTTGTTGTCGACAAATTTTATAGTCAAATTTATAGTCATTGCGACAGGATTCATTCGTCTGTCACCACTGATCATTGTTTCAATGATAGTTATGTGGGAAAGCAGGCAGTTGCTTAGGAAGAATTTTTTGCAAAGCACTGATTAAGGAAACTTTAGGACAGCATGGTTAAGTGCTGTAGCCACTGTAATATACCTAAAATAATGTTGAAAATGGCATTATATGACATACAAACAAATATGATACTTTTTTCATAATTCATAAATTGATTTGCATTTTCCTTTGAAAGTTTCTCCATTGATTTGTCCTTCTTTCTTGAGTTGGTCATTTTTTCTTAAAATAGCGTGTATAGTAGGTGTTCAACTCTATACCACACAATCCCAACTCTTGAGAGAGAAAGCTATTGAAAACACTGGGGGAAATAGAGAAAAAGTGTTTTCGTTTACCCATAATGTTTTCCACCCTTCAATTTGGACAAGTCTAAAATTTTGTTGTTCATTAAAGTGTTAATAAACGGTGGCTTTTCAGAGGGAAACAGGAGTAGGAGTAGGAGAACTGTTGTAGAAGACATGCATTTTCCTTTGATAACAGTCTCCTTTAATTGGGCCTACTTTCAAGAATTAGTTGTATTTTCTTAACTCCTTACAAGAATACGAAAAATTGGAGTAGTCCCAATTCAAAGTGATTGCAGACAACAATTGAAATATAGCTCAAGTAATGGAACATGTTTTTGATGCTGTAGCAAAAATAGTTGGAAAAGGAGAAAATGCTGGTTACCAGCATTTTCTCCTTTTCCCCACTTTGTTTTCAAAAGCCTTTGTTGTTAGAGTCAATAATCGTTAAAACTTCTGATTATTTGGTAAAAGGTTAAAGTAGCATGTGAAAATATGTGTTAAACTTTTATTCTTCAGAGGAAAACCTAAGTAAAAGACCTGTGATAGAAGAGATGAAACTGAGTTTGAGGGACAAGGTAGCTTTAAATTCTATATAACTCTTTACCACACATCAAAAATACGGACTTGCCCAAACTGAAAGCATTTGCAGACGACAATTTAAATGTGGCTCAGATGATTGAATTCATCTTTGATAGGGTAGGAAACATTGTGGAAAAATTGGTCACAAGCATTTTCCCCTTTTCCCACAAGGTTTTCAAAAGCCTTTTTTCACAAGGTATTTATAACTCTGGATTTTGTGGTAAAGGGCTAAAGATACATCCTTATAGGTAGAGAGAAAAAAAAGCTGTTAAATCTTGAAAGTATGTAGAATGGCTAAGCTGTGTAACATAGATAAATTACCAATTTGTCCTTGTTTAAAACCAGAAACGACAACAGCTTTAAATTCCAAAACATGGAATGTATTTTCTGTTGGTTGTAATCTGTGCAATCTTGCAGCCATCAGGGACAACATTTGCCATGTACATACAAGAATGATTAGAGCCTCATAAAATAAGAATGAAATGGGTTCAAAATTGGCTGAAAAAGTGCATGAAAACGAGTAAAGATGTTTCTTTAAGTTTTACTGAAGTTTCGTCTTACATCACTAGCACTAAACATTGTGAACTTCAAAATAACTTAAATACTACCAGAAATGTTTATTTTCGTCTTCCTAAACGTACAGAAAATTGCATGAATTGTTTGTCTTTAACCCGATGATAAAAATTTTAGACTTACTGAAATTATAAGCAGCTGCAGACAACAAATTTAATGATTTAGATAATGGAATCTGTCTCTGAAAGGGTAGAAAACATTTTGGGAAAAGGAGAAAATGCTGGTTCCCAGCATTTTCTCCTTTTCCCAAAATATTTTCAAAAGATCTTCTATCTCTAGGTTGTTAACACAGGGAATTATTTGATAAAGAATTAAAGAAACGAAGAAGAATGAAGGAAGATTCTTATTTAGAACCTTTTTGCATAAAAAGCACGTTTTCCTTGTTTTACCAAATATTGCTTGCAAAACGAAAGCCATGCTAGTTTGGACAAACCATAAAAAATCTGAGCACACCAGATCACAAAATTTTAGACTTGGTCAGTCTTAAAGTATTAGTAAGCAATGAATTAAATATTGCACAAATGCTTGGATTTATCTTAAAAGGGGTAAAAACACTGGGGGAAATGAGAAAAAGCTGGTTACAGGCATTTTCTCCTATTCCCATCATGTTATTAAAAACCCTCATCCTCAAGCACTCAAGCATGTCAACTCTTTAACAGTCAATAAAATTTAGATTTGTCCAGATTGAAAGCTTTTGTAGAGGACAAAATACCTGTGATTAAAAAATGAAATCTGTTTTTTGAAGGGTAAAAAACTTTGGGGAAAGTAAGAAATAATGGTTACCAGCATTTTCTCTTTTTCCCATAATGTTTTCAAAGTTAATCATAATAAGTTAATCATAACCATTTAATTTCAAATGTTAAATAAGTGAACAAGACATTATGAGATAATGATTTTTTGTTTTTGTGGCTTTTGATCCATTTTCAGTGTAAAAGTTTATTTCAGTGCTTGGTTCTAAATATTGATGATTTTGAAAAAGAACTGTGGAGAAAAGAATCTTTGAAATGTTTGTCATGAATATGGATTACTATATGTTTTATAGTTTTGAGCATTTGAGAAAAGGGTTTTAATGATCTTTTCATTCCATATGTCCTTTAGATCCCCATATCATTATGTTATTGCAGTACGAAGAACTGGAGCAGATCAGATCTAGTTTTGAGACAAACCAGGAAAAGCAACTGTCATTGACGGACCAATTTCACCCATCTGTGATACAAAACAATCTTAAAGTAGCCATCTTAGAGGCAGATGAAGACTCAGACAGAGCTGTTGAGGAATTTTTAGACAGTAAGGGTTTTATTGTTGAGCCCGCTTGCATTGAACGAGACAAAGTTGTCACAATGCTGCTTCGGTGTATGTACATCTGTTAGGGCGTGCGTATGTCCGAATTTCTACATTTCTTCTACATTTATGAATGAATTTCAAAATAATTTGGCACAGTTCTTCTCCTATTTAAGTAAAAGTGCCATTTGAAATACTTGTTCAGGTAGGTCCAAGGCCAAGGTCTTACTTGAAGGTTAAACAATAAAATTGTCATGAATGGAGCTTGTCCAAGCTACAACTTCTACCTTTATGGAAATTTTAAAATGATTGTACCCAAGTGTTCTCCTTTTCCAGTAGAAGTGCCATTTGAGTCATTGTTCAGGTAGATCCAAGCTCAAGGTCACACTGAAAGGTCATATGATAAAATTGTCATTAATAGAGCATGTTCAAGCCATAAATTCCATTTTTTTGAAATATTTCAATGTAGTTTGCACAATTATTCTCCTTCATGAGTAAATGTGCCATTTAAAATACCCCATGGTGGGCTAGACATGTTGCTCCTTGGCAATCTTCTCATATGGTTAACTATTTTATATGTGTTCAGTAGGTAACTTGCTAATTCTAATAAACAGCAAAACTCTACACTTATCCAAACTAAAAGTATTTTCAGACAAGAAATTAAGTGTGGCTTAATTCATTTTGTCATCTGCAAAAAGCTTTGATTTTGAACAGGTCTTAAGATTTCTGGTTCGGTAAAGAGTTAAATGAAATGACCTTCATCAACTGTGAAATCAGGTCAAAACATTGCAATTTTAGTGTCAGATGTTTTTAACAGAATATGTTACACAGGAGCTGAGAGTGTAGATTCAAGCCTTGACTTGAACAGTAGGTGACAGTGCTGACTGATCTCAATCTACATGGTTCACAAAAATCAGTCTGGTCTGGATCTCGATCTACACTATCATCAAAAACAACTAAATTGTGCAAAGCACTCCAAGGGTTTATGCTGTTTATATCCCCCACCTACGAAGTAGAGGGGGGTATACTGGTTTCATAATGTCTGTCTGTCTGTCCATCCACGGTCCGTCTATACACTTTTTGTTTCTGTGCTCTAACTCAAAAGCCATTTGCATTTGACCTAGGACCCTGAAACTTTATACAAGTGTTGCTTATGACCCAAGGAGGTGGCCTATTGGGTCACATGGGTCAAATGTCAAGGTCACTGGTGGACTTTGTTTGATAAACCTCTCTGTGCTCCATCTCAGTAGCTGTTTGACCTAGGACCATGAAACTTTATCTAAGTGTTGTCCATGATCCAAGGAGGTGTCCTACTATTTTCAGGTCACATGGGTCAAAGGTCAAGGATGGTGAATAACTTTGTTTGAAAATCTTTTCTGTGCTGTAACTCAAAAGCCTTTTGACCTTGGATCATAAAATTTTTTACAAGTGTTGTCCATGATCCAAGAATCAAGGTTGGGTGGTCAAAACCAGGGACGGTTTTAACCAGCAGTTTTAACTGGTTAAAACCGCCCCAGTCAATACTCCAAAAGTGGTCAATACTGGTCAATAGTGGTTGATTAAATATTTTTAGTGGTCATTTGGAAATTTTAATGGTCAGATGAGTTTTAAGAGGACAGTTATATGGTATTTAGTTAATATTTTATTGTGGGGATTTTCTTTTTTGTTCTCAGGTTGAATTCATCAATATGAAAGAGTTGACTTGAGTGAAAAAAACTGTGTTTGTCCATGCCAAGGGTACTCATCAGCGGGCTTTTGCCAGTTTTCCAAAACTGTGTAGAAGTTCCAAATAAGGTCTTTAGGTTTCATTTTTGACACTTTAAGTAACTCCTTGATGATAACATATTGCCTTGATTGCATATAAGTCAATATTTCACACTTTAGGAATAAAGTCTGGTGTCAAGTATAATACCCCAAATAGGGACACATGATTGGTCACTTTGGTAACTTGATCTAAGCCATACCCACTGGAGTAGAAAGGGGTAACTTTTACACCTTTTAATGTGTTTTGACAGCAATTTAAAGGTGTAGGTAGACACTTAATTATACTTTAAAGACATTAATGTATCCTTAACCATTGTTTAGTTAATCAGTTACAGCCTTCTTCATGTGTACCTCAATATGCCTATAGATTAATGACATGTGTACAGTCAAGACGCGTTAATCCGGACACTTCTGTTTCCTGTGAATGTTTCTGGATAAGTCGTTTTTCCGGACCAGAGAACTGGGATCACCAAGACTTCCGTGTTGATAAGGGACGCCATGCTTCGTAAGAATTGCAATAGCGTATGATTTACGCGAGCACTTGTCTGTATTGTTCCTGTGTTTGTTCAGATATATAATAGAATAAATTGTCATAAATTTGCATTTTGCCTTTTTTTGTTTTTTGTACATGCTTTTCCCTTGTACCTTATTACATGCACATGTATATACATTTTATACAAACGGGTGGGCTTGTAAAGCTCGGCACGTTATGACTTTAGAAAATACCACGAAAAATGGGGGGGGGGGGGGGGCGCGAAACGCAGGTACAGTATTTCTGTATTTTAATATAACTGTTGATTTTCCATTTTCGAAAGATATGGATTTCATGACGTATGGAAGAATTTCCGTGATAGTAGAATTTGGGCTGTCTTCTTTGTATTGGCAAATGTCTTTTTTACACAGAAGTCGAAACTTCAAGTCGTCGTCTTGTGTTGACTTCAGATGATTGAAATGGTAAAATGACAAAGTTATTGAGAGTATTGATGACAATCGAGTAGAAATGAAAGATGTGCATATCGATCTTTATTCAGTTTATAATCTGTTAGGAGTAAAATAGATTGGAAAAAAAATTATTAAAGAAATTTATCGTGTTTGGCGGCCATTTTGTGTCATTTTTGGGTAGTGTAAATAGCTCGAGGAAGAGATAAATTAAACTGTTTCTTCTTATGCTTCGCGGTTAAACTGAGAATATTTATATTTGAAACGAAAGGATTATGAAATATGCAAGTAGCAGGTATGTTTAAATTCTAGTTTTGTTGTCAATTGAGAATATGATGGATTAAACCTGAGCACAAAAACTGAGTGGAGATTTCGACTTTTAGCGATCGTCTTTGTAATCAAGTAATAATTTAACAACAAAAGCGTGTAATTGTCACATCATCGCATCAATACTATGGGTATTGATAATCTGTCGAATTGACACTTAACAATGGCACGTGTATATCTTTTTTAAGACTTTTCGAAAACCACCTCTAATTAAGACGTGTGTTTTCAAATGTGTGACAACCAGCTAAAATAAATTGAAACTAGACTGATACTCGTGTTATTCACGCATACTTGGAACCGGTCCAAAATCGCTTGAAGTAGTCTGTTTCGATATTTATGGTACCAGTCGACAATAGTACCGGGAAAAATGACAAGTTTAAATTGTGTGATACACAGTCCGGCGACGTCCGGTTTATCTGATAAGGTTTGTACTGTTTTTCAACCCTTCATTCCCAATATTTTCATTCCGGTTCTGGAACGCAGATTTCCGGAATAAAAAGTAAAATTTGTACAGAAAATATTCGTTCCCTAATGTTTTCTTCTGGATCTTGAGATTTCCAGAAAAATGGAGCCTGGATTAACACGGCTCGACTGTATTTCATGTGTTTGCCTATGTGTGACAGTTTTTGTGGTGGGAGGAGAGAGAGAGAGACAGGGAGAGGATATAGAACTATAAACAATTATCTAACCTATAAGGAATGATGACAGATAAAAATTGTTTGGTTGAAAAGAACCAACCTGTATATAAGTTCATTAAGGAAAGTCAATCCAATCAACCTCTTCAGTTGACCAGCAATAATATCTTTTGAATTATGATCAAATAAAAAAGGACCTTATTGATAAAAAACTATGATACTGATGATAATATGTAATATACCTTCATGTACAGGATGTAGGAGGAGAGCTTCTAATATTGATTTAGAAACAGGGTGGGTATGTAAGCCAGTGGTTTTATCGGCCCAATCAAACACTTCAATCAACCACTTGTGACCAGTATTGACCAGTTATAACCGGTTAAAACGTCGGGCCCGGTCAATACTCATATTGACCGGCTTTTTGCCAACCTTGCCAAGAATGTGTCCTATTGTTTTTGTGTCACATGGTTCAAAGGTCAAATCACAGGTGATCTTTGTTTTGAAAATTATTTCCGCTCTCTGATATTGTTGCTTCAGTGACAAGGTGCTAGTTGGTGGTATTTGTCTGCTTTGCAACAGTTCTAGTTTCAACAGTATCATGTTTCTGCAGCCAGGACACCATACATGTATGATGTTCCCTGCCAATACATTCCTTGAAGATCCTAAACTCCTTACCAGACAACAAAATTTAAACTGGTCTGGATTGAAAACACTTTCAAACGACAAATGAAATCTGACTTAATTGACAGGAATTATCTTGTAAGGGGTGAAAACATTATGGGAAAAGGAGAAAGGGATGGAAACCAGCATTTTCTCCTTTTCTCACTAATGTTTTTGAAAGTTTTTCATATTTGGGATTGTTAAGACTGGAGATTTTGTTGTAAAGGGTTAACCAATATTACACAACATTCCCGCCTACTTGCTGTAATATAAGCCCTGATAAATGGTTGGCAAAAGTAGGCCAAACACACTCGACTACTGTTGCAGTTTGATGTACATTTCCTTTCTGTATTTCAGAAAAAGTTGACATAGAAGAATTCAAGAAGAGATTTCTTGACAAGCGAACGGTATGTATAAAGGAACAGTTATACATGTACATAAATCCTTGGTGCAATGAAACATTTGTTAAGATGGACAGTATCCATGAATTAACTATTAGAGCTCTGAATAAAGAAAACAGACATATCAATTCTATGAAGAAGAAGTTGACTTATGCAGCTTTTCTTATAGGGTAGAAAACATTCTTGGAAAAAGAGAAAACGCTGGTTTCTCCTTTGTCCACAACTTTTCCAAAAGCATTCATTCCTACAGTTGTTAAAACTTGGGATTGTGTGGTAAAATGTAAGTCGTTACTTTCTTAACTACTTTTTTGACCATCTTGATAAAAAGTGAAAAATAGATACAAGCCATGCTCTGTGAAAAGGGGGCTTAATGCATCTGCAAAAAAGTATCGACCCTTGTCAGCCTGCGCAGTCCGTCTGAAACGTTTTGCTATTGATTAATTTTCTGCTTGTCCAAGGACTCATTTACCTCAGTATTCAGTTGGTTGTTAGACAAAAAGGACTTTATGGATCCATGATCATATGATGACTTGCTTGCTATCATGTCACAGAGATGCATTACGCTCCCTTTTGCCAAGGCATGGCTTAGATATTAAGATGGCTGTTTGAAAGCTATTTTAATTTGAAGCACATACAACATAGTGGAAAATATAATGTAAACATTTCAATACTTTATTTAAAGAATTGTTGCTTTTTCCTATGTTTTATATGTGATTAGAAAGGGGTTTGTTCCCTGTATTCAAATGCTTTGGCTTTGTTGTAATTGCTATTGATTTCCGTTGGTTTAAAATTAAGGTAGGGTAATACAATTCATTATTACTGTCTTGCTTTTAACATGCATTTGCTCTTTTCCCACAATATTTATCATAATGTTGAAAAATGAAATTTCTGTATCTTCTATTTAGGTCTTTGTGTAATTGTTACAGTTTTTGTAAGGCCAATATGACCTTACAATACAGGATCAAAAACCAACTGCTATTCTTTTACTTTCTAGTTATATCATGAGAGAAAAGCCAAAGAGGAGAAAATGAGCCAAATGTAGCAAGTCAACACCAGGATATGTTGTTTACAATGGATCTGATTTGATACAAACATGTATATTCATATCAGCTAAAATGATAATGTTTGTAACATCAGAAGTACTGTGATATAACTATTAGATCGCTAGATATATGAAATGGACTTTTGTTAAATTCCAAGAAAAACCAGTGAATATTTGGGCTGCTTGAAGTCATCCATTTACTGCATTATGCTGTAAACCAAACAATCCATGTCCAATCCAGTCCACACACTGGTTACCTCATTATACTATGTTTTAGACCATACTAGTTCATGTAGTTGACACAATCTAGATACAGATAAGTCATGCTCTGTGAAAGGGGATTAATGCACCTGGAAAAAGTATTGACACAGGTCCAGGGTCCAAAAATTTCCAGAAAAGGCACTCGTCCTGTAGGACAAGTGACTTTGAAAAAACACTTGCCCTGCTTTGATCCTTACTCGTCCGCCGAGAAAAACCCTTCCAATATTGGACTCTGACGGTTTTTTTTTTTCAGACGAAACGGAAACGTTACAATGAACCTTAAATACCGGGTTTTAAAAACCGGTACCAGTTATCCGGACAATTTACAGAAATTAATAAAGCCAAAACAACACAGTTTTTCGAACTGGTTTCGGGAAAGTATTTGCGTTAATGTTAATATCGTTCGTTTTAATAATTAGCAAAGTCGGTCAGATTCAATTAGGTACACCCGAAGCATATTGTGAGATTTTTGTTTGCAATGAAAGGTCCCGGGTTATATCATTAGCCTGACTTGAAACCGGTCTTTATTTGGGGCGGGGACCAGCATGTTTTATGTTCTGTTTCAAAATTTGATTTCCTGAATACCCTTAATTCGCTTATTCAATAATTGAATGGCCGTTTTGTCTCGTGTAAGTTAAATATTCATCTGAAAAACTTGTTTTACTATCTCCTATTCACCACTCGTCCTGCTGGACGAGTATGAGTGATATTTCACTCGTCCTCATCCATTTCTTACTCGTAAATACGAGCAGACGAGTGGATTTTTTGGACCCTGAGGTCATTGTTTGCATTTGGCCTGCAACACGCGAAAAGGGGCATTCGGACATTTGCGTAAAGTGTCGTCTCGGATCAGCCTGCGCAGTCCGCGCAGGCTAATCCGAGACGGCACTTTACGACTTCATTAGATTTTGTGCTACAGTAGACTTGAGCAAAACAGAAAATTACATAAAAACGGAAAGTATCGTTTCGGATTAGCCTGTGCGTACTGCGCTGGCTGATCAGAGACGACACTTTACGCAAATGACCGAATGCCCCTTTTCGCGTGTTGCAGGCCATTTTGTACAGACTGACCTGGGTCAAAACATTTTGCTACTGGTAGATTTTCTGTCAAAGGGCCATTTTGCCTCATGATTTTGTCGGTTGTTAGACAAAATGGACTTTGTGGACCCATAATTATGCGACGACTTGCTTGGTGAAATGCATTACTGGGATGGATTAAACCCCCTTTTCCCAGAGTGAAGCCCAGATTGTTTTCCCTGTTGTGTCTATCTGTATTTAAAATTGAAAATTTATAGATACTTGTACATGAAGAACATGATTGTTTATCTATTCTATGCATGCAAAACCAAGGGCACTTAATAGCGGACATGCTCTGGCATTGGAATGGCATGCCTAAAACATGTCAAATTTTACAGATTTGTTAATTTTGAAACTATTTGCATTTAACACACTATATTGGAGTTATGAAGGTAAGATTTGTCTTTGAAAGGGTAGAGAAAAGTATGGAAAAGGAAGGAAATTCTGGTTTCTAGCATTTTCCCCTTTTCCCTCTTTTTTTTTTTTTTTTTTCAAAAGCCCTCTGCCTCAGTGTCGTGAAAATCATGATGGTTAAATGTTATGATGTGTACAATATGCTACATTTTTATACCCCCCATCTACGAAGTAGAAGAGGGATATACTGGTTTCACAATGTCTGTCCGTCTTGTTTTCATTTCCGTGTTCTTTCTCAAAAGCTGTTTGACCTAGGACCTTGAACTTTATACAAGTGTTGCTAATGACCCAAGGAGATACCCTATTGTTTTTGGGTCACATGGGTCAAAGGTCAAGGTCACAGGTCAACTTTGTTTGGAAATTTGATTCTGTGCTCTAACCCAGTAGCTGTTTGACCTAGGACCCTGAAACTTTATACAACTGTTGATTATGACCTAAGGAAGTGTCCCATTGTTTTTGGGTCACATGGGTCATAGTTCAAGTCACTGGTGATCTTTGTTTTGCAAATCATTTCTGTTCACTGCTTCAGTGAGAAGGTGCTGGTGGGGGGGGGGATATTTGTTTGCTTTGTGAAAGTCTCGGGCTATTCATCATGAAAAACCTCTCGTTTGATTACTATAAGATGCTATGAACTTTGACATCTTGCTCTGTTTATCTTTTTTTAGCTCCACTGGCCAAAGGCCAGTGGGCTTATGTCATGGCCCGTTGTCTGCCGTGCGTCCGTCCGTGCGTTAACTTTTATTTTAAACATCTTCTTCTCTGAAACTGCCCAGCAAATTTTGATGAAACTTCACAGAAATGATCCTGCCATGGTCCTCTTCAGATTTCTTGAAAGAATTTAATTCCTTCAAAAACTCTGGTTGCCATGGCAACAAAACTTAAAAATATTTGAAATCTTTGAAAATCTTCTTGTCTGAAACCATAAGGCCTAGGGCTACCAAATTTGGTATGTAGCTTTATCTAGTAGACCTCTATGAAGTTTCTTCAAATTGTAGCCCTGGAGTCAAATTTGACCCCGCCCCGGGGGTCACAAGTTTTACATAGGCTTATATAGAGAAAACTTTAGAAATCTTCCTGTACCTAGCCATAAGGCCTAGGGTTACCAAATTTTGCATGTGGCTTTATCTAGTGTGCCTCTACCAAGAGTGCCCAAATTATAGCCCCGGGGTCAAATTTGACCCCACCCCAGGGGGGGGGGTCACAAGTTTTACATAGGCTTATATAGAGAAAGCTGTAGAAATCTCCCTGCACCTAGCTATAAGGCCTAGTGCTACCAAATTTTGCATGTAGCTTTATCTAGTGGGCCTCTACCAAGAGTGCCAAACTTAAAGCCCTGGGGTCAAAGTTGGCCCTGCCCCAGGGGTCACAATTTTTATATGGGCTTATATAGACAAGAAATCTCCCTGTACTCAGTCATAAAGCCTAGGGTTACCAAACTTTGCATGTGGCTTTATCTAGTGGGCCTCTACCAAGAGTACCCAAATTATAGCCCTAGGGTCGAATTTGACCCCATCCCAGGGGTCAGAAGTTTTACATGGGCTTATGTAGTGAAATCTTTAGAAATTTTCTTGTTACTTACCATAAGAACTTGGGCTACCAATTTTAGTCCCGTCTCAGGGGTCTTACGTTCAAAACCATTTAGCCAAGTATTGTAATGTTTGGCATGTAGGGATTTTTTGTATTAGCAAGTGGAGCGATACAGGGCCATCATGGCCCTCTTGTTTTTTTTCATGTTTTGTTGCGAAATTTATCAAAAGGAACCTTTTTAAACTGATCTTTTTAAACTGTCTTCTTATGATAAATGTATATTTATACTACTCAAATGACATGGAATTTTGTAGTGTTGCATTTTTATACGCCCGTCGAAGATGAGACGTATTACGGGATCACCAGTTTTTTGTCCGGAGCATAACTTTGTCATCTCCAGTCCGACTGACTTGAAACTTGGCATGTGTGTTTGTGGCAATAATACGGAGTGCAGTGCGAAAGAACCATAACTCTACCTCGTGCTGTCTTTGAGTTATTTCCCTTTGATCGTCACTTTTACAGCATTTTCTGCTTGTCCGGAATATAACTTTGTCATCTCAAGTCCGATTGACTTGAAACTTGACATGTGTGTTTGTTGCAATAATACGGAGTGCAGTGCGAAAGAACCGTAACTCTACCTTGTGCTGTCTTTGAGTTATTTCCCTTTGATCATCATTTTTACAGCATTTTCTGTTTGTCCGGAGCATAATTTTGTCATTTCCAGTCCGACTGACTTGAAACTTGGCATTTGTGTTTGTTGCAATAATACAGAGTGCAGTGCGAAAGAACCATAACTCTATCTCGTGCTGTCTTTGAGGTATTTCCTTTTGATAGTCATTTTTTTACAGCATTTTCTGCTTGTCTGGAGCATAACTTTGTCATCTCCAGTCCGATTGACTTGAAACTTGGCCTGTGTGTTTGTTGCAATAATACGGAATGCAGTGCGAAAGAACCATAACTCTACCTCGTGCTGTCTTTGAGTTATTTCCCTTTGATTGTCTTTTTTACAGCATTTTCTGCTTGTCTGGAATATAACTTTGTCATCTCCAGTCCGATTGACTTGAAACTTGGTATTTGTGTTTGTTGCAATAATACAGAGTGCAGTGCGAAAGAACCATAACTCTACCTCGTGCTGTCTTTGAGGTATTTCCCTTTGTCATTTTTACAGCATTTTCTGCTTGTCCGGAATATAACTTTGTCATCTCCAGTCCGATTGACTTGAAACTTGGCCTGTGTGTTTGTTGCAATAATACGGAGTGCAGTGCGAAAGAACCATAACTCTACCTCGTGCTGTCTTTGAGGTATTTCCCTTTGTCATTTTTACAGCATTTTCTGCTTGTCCGGAATATAACTTTGTCATCTCAAGTGCGATTGACTTCAAACTTGGTATGCATGTTTGTTGCAATATTATGGAGTACAGTGCATAAGAACAATAACTCTACCTAGTGCGGATTTCAAGTAATTCCACTTTGATCTTCATTTTTATAGTATTTCGTGCTTGTCTGGAATGGAACTTTGTCACCTCAAGTCAAATTGACTTGACACTTGGTAAACATGTTTGTTGCATTACCTGCCCTTTACGATTATTATACCCCCTCGACAAATGGCGGTGGGACGGGCGTATCTTGCGACAATTTGCCGCTCTTGTTTTGCTTGTTTTTATTTCTGCTTCATAGAAGAGTACCAAAATTACAAATGTTGCACTGGATTTTAGTAACCCATTTTCTCAAAGCTCAATTCCATATAAGCAAAAACTTGTTGGAAGTAATACAGAAGGAGAAGAATTGAAGATCAAGCAAATACTTCTTTGTGATAGATTTTAACCCTTTATCATACAGTATTTGGTTTTAATGACCCTGAGGAAAGGGGTCTCTTTAAACATTACAGAAAAGGAGAAAATGCTGTTAACCAGCAATTTCTCCATTTCCAACAATGTTTTATATCTTTTCCAGATAGTTATCATTTGAGTCTTATTAATTTTTAGCTCCACTGGCCAATGAGCTTATGTCATTCCCCAGTGTCAGTTGTGCTTCCGTCTGTGTGTTAACGTTGTCGGAAACCATAAGGCCTAGGGCTACCAGATTGGCATGTGGCTATATCTAATAGACCTCCACTAAATTTCTTCAAATTATAGCCCTTAGGTCAAAATTGGCCCCGCCCTGGGGGTCACGAGTTTTACAAAGACTTATATAGTGAAAACTTTAAAAGTCTTCTGGTTCTAAGCCATATGACCTAGGGCTAGAAATTTGGCATGTAGCTCTGTCTAGTTAACCTCTACTCAGATTATTCAATAAGCCCAATCTCTGATGTTTTACAGGGTTTTATATTGAGGAAACTTTGAAAGTCTCTTGTTTATAACGATACAGCCTAAACCAGTATTATTTAGTATGTGGCTGTGTGTTGTGGACCTCTATCAGGCTTCAAGTAATTTTAGCTCTATGGTCAAAAATGGCCTTCCAATTTTTACATGGGCTTTTCAAGAGAAAACTTTATAAGTCTGCTTGTTCAAAACCATTTGGCCTAGAATTGTAATGTTTTGTTCTATAGTTTGTACATATTAGCCAGTAGAGTGATATAGGGCCATCATGACCCTCTTTTTTGTCTGCAAATGCTCTCAAGTTACACAAGTCTGAAATTTTATTGGATGGTACAAAAGTTAAAGAAAATTTTTGTTTTAAGATTTGTTTGTATGGCTTTTAACGCTGTTTTCATGATTATTTCAGTTTTATTGTGGCACCTATTCATGCTTTCCTGGAGTTCTGTTACCGGTGCTTTGTATAATATCCTTCGAAAGCCATTGGCTGCTTTCCTACATAACCATTTTCAAAACAATGATCTGGAGTAAGATAAGAATGAACTCCGTCGTTATGACTATCATCAACCCTCTGAAAGAAATTGGCGGAGCTGGGGATTCAAATAAATGACCTCCTGGTTTCAAGTCCTGTCAGCTAGCAAATGTAAAACTGGGCTCTGCAGTCGTTGTAGGAGCTATTGCTTGTTACATAAATACATCTTTTTCCACAATGTGTTTGACTGATTTGCTCTGCCATAAACTCTTTACTAAACAATCCAAAGTTAAAGACACTGAAAGAAAAGGCTTTAGAAAACATTGTGTGAATAGGAGAAATTTTTACTAGTGTTTTCTCCTTTCCTCACATTATTTTCAACCCTATAAAATACAGAAATAATCATTTAATCTACACTTAATTCTTAGTCTGCAAATTTGGTCCAGTTCAAAATTTTGTGTGTGTAAGGATCTAAGTGTATTGTGATGGCAAAAGAGATATTTGTAACTTTATGATTTTCAAAAAAGTGAGAAAAAAGTTAGTGTTGTTAATTTTCAGATCCAAAGAAATTCGTGTTAGAGCCTTGTGCTTGCTTTTTATTTTGTCAAGCTTTGACTCTAGTAAAATATAAGAAGAGACTTATATATGTGTTATATTTGCCCCCTCCCCACCCCCAACATAAATGTTGGTATACATGTATAGGATCTGGAATAAGATGAGATAAAATTATATAAATGAGACTAGAAGAATGTTTTTAAACCTTCACCACACAGTCCCAACTTTGAACAACCCTGTGAAAGAAGTGTCTTGGAAAAGGTTATGGGAAAAGGAGAAAATGCTGGTAACCAGCATTTTCTCCATTTCTCGTAATGTTTTCTGTCCTTATGCTGGTCACTAGAATTTTCTCCATTTGTTATAATGTTTTCTGATCTCCAAGTAAGAATCACATTATAACAGCCAGATTTATTTTGTTGTCTGCAAAATACTACCTATCAAGATGTTCACAACAGAGAACCAGCCTCTAGCAACCTTGTGAGCTTCTTCAAGCTCTGCTGCATTCATGATAGGGCATAATTCAATGGGAAAGTCCATTTGATTTGTGTTTTCGATGGTTAATCATTGCAGAATGATGAAATCAGCAAAGGAAGGATGCTGTAGATATTGACTTGAAAATAACACAGTGACTATATATCTGTAAACAAAACTATATGTTGGTTAAGTGATAATTGTTAGATAGGTAAATAGCAATCGATCAATCAATATGGTGAAGAGAGCCTTATTTGTTTCGAAAAAAGTGAATCTAATATATCGTCTAGTGTGGCTTAATTTGCTTTAGATTGGTTTCCTTCCCTGATACACTGTAAGGCTATGTGTATATGACCCATGCTCTGTGAAAAGGGATTTAAATGTATTAGCTAAAGGTATTGACCATGTCAGCCCAAACAGGCTGCCATAGGTGTAGAGTTTTTGCTATTTATAAAATTTCTGCATGTCAAAAGGACCATTTAATGATTTTATCTCATGATTCAGCTGGTTATTAGAGAAAATGGATTTTATGGATTCATAATTGTGATGACTTGCTTGCTACAGCACATAATGCAGATGCAAGAGCGTGGCGCGTATGTGGATGTACAACTGGATGTGCCTGTGTGCCTGCTCGACCTCAGAATACCTCTCAGTTCTCTTCAAGAATTCAGATTCTTACAACATAATATGTAATACTAGGGTTTTCCGAAATGATTTTATTGATCAAAGTTTCAATGAAGATAATAAAATGGTATCTTGTTTTGAACTGTAATATTTAAGCCATGCTCTATGAAAAGGGGACTTATGGCATCTGCAAAAAGTATCGATCCTTGTCAGGCTGCGCAGGCTGACCTCAGCCTGAATTTTTTGCTTATGATCAATTTTCTGCATATCAAAGGACCATTTTACTCCAGCATTTAGCCGATTGTTAGACAAGATATATCTAATGGATCCATAAGAACGTGATGACTTGCTTGGTATAATGAATCATGGCGATGCATTAAACCCCCTTTTGCCAGAGATTTGCTCATCTATTCATCTGCTGACTTACTCTGTGCAAACTGAAAACACTGAAATAGGTATGAGGCTTTAACTCATTAACTCCTGAGACGAATTCGCATCAGACGACTTTAAAGAAAAAGAAAAATCTTCAAAAATTTGCATGGACTGCTGTGTAACTCTTAAAACCCTTTACCACACAATACCGCCTTTTGACGACCCTGAGAAAGAAAGGTTTAGAAAACATTGTGGGAAAAGGAGAAAATGCTGATAACCAGCATTTTCTCCTTTTCCCACAATGTTTTCTACCCTTCCAAAAACAAATTTAAATTTTCGAATCACATTTATTTTGCCGCCTGCAAATACTTTCAATTTGGACGAGTCTGATTTTTTGTCGTTTTTGTCGTTTGATAAAGGGTTAAACGCACAATTTCGTGTTTAAACGACCCTATGGAAGATGACCTTTTAAAAGGTTGTGGGAAAAGGAGAAAATGCTGATAACCTTCATTTTCTCTTTTTTCCCTCTACAATATTTCTAACATATCGAAGATAAATCTCTCAATTTGAGCCACGTGTGAAATGTCGTCTACAATTGCTTTCAATTTCTACAGTTGTAAAATGTCGTCGTCTGGTAGAGAGTTAACTCTTTACCAAACGACAAAATTTTAGACTGGTTCAAGTTGAAAGCATTTGCAGACGACAAAATTAATGTCTCAAAAATTGAAATTTGTTCTGGGAGGGTAGAAAACATTACCAGCATTTTCTCCTTTTCCCACGATGTTTTCATAAGGCTTCTTTTGCAGGGCCGTGAAAACCAAGGATTGTTTGGGAAAGGGTTAACACATGAATACGTGTATAAACATCGTGGCGAAAGAAGAAATTATTTGTTAATAGCACTTTTTTCCCCACAATTGTTTCAAGAGTGACAAGGTATAAAAAGTCATACAAAAGAGGAAATAGGTTAATTCTTTTTCGTCGTAGCTGGCTAACTACTGATATGGTCCTGTTTTTTCTGCTGCGGGGCCGGAATATGGAGGTGGATGTTGTATTCCCATACCGGAAGGTCCCGATGGACCATACCCATACTGCATTGGTTGTTGCATCTGTGCCTGTTGTGTAGTGCTACTGTTCACCATAAACACACCTTTAAAACAAATAAGAATGTTAGGTAAGGCAAAGGTGATGCAATTTCAATTGTTTTATTAAGAAATATTGGCCACCTGCCAATGATACAGACAGTTTTGCATGTGTTACGGGAGACCACTCCTTCATGCATGGCTTCATGCCGATTTAAATACAATACCTAACAACTGCGTTAATTCTCTTTAGCTCAGTGATTATGGTACTTGCCTTTCGTCCGGGCGTTCTAGGTTCGAATCCTATCCGGTCCCTTTATTTCTGCTATGCATTTGTCTGTTCATTTGTTTCTTTGTTACGGACTTTGTTCGTGAGATGGGGGCTCGTTCGGGATTGGCCATTGATCCATTAATCCCATTTGTTGTCCAAAAACGGACTTACTGCCTAATAAGGCTTTGAGTCATCAATAAATGATGACTTTAAAAGGGGGTGTGTTACGGGAGACCACTCCTTCATGCATGGCTCTATCCCGATTTAAATACAATACCTAAGATCTGCGTTAGGGAGAATTCTCTTTAGCTCAGTGGTTATGATATTGGCCTTTCGTCTGGGCGTTCTAGGTTCGAATCCTGCTCAGTCCCTTTATGTCCGCTATGCATTTGTTCATTACTATCTTTGTTACGGACTTTGTTCGTAAGACATGACAATCCCATACAAGATTTCACAAGATTAGGCCTACAATTTTTAAGCCATGATATTAAAATTTTGACAATCGAGGAAATTTCAGTCTGATCCAAATTAAAAGCGTTTGCTGCCGACACATCAACTGTTGCTGGCTTCCAGTCTGATCATTTTTTTAAAATTATATATGAGTATCAGCCATAATATGTAAAAAAGGGGCTCCATGCATCTGCAAAAATTGTCGACCTATGCAGTCTGACCTGGGTCGAAACTTTATGCCTTTGATAAATTTTCTGATTGTGCACGGACCATTCTTCCTCTGGATTAAGCCGGTTGTTAAAAGGCCTTGATTTTATGGATCTGTAACCAAGTGAAGACTTGCTTGGTTTCATGCATCATGCTTCAAGCCCCCCTTTGCCAGAGCATTGTTCAATTATTCTGACGTTACTTTGGCGAAATTGACACTGATTAACAGCTACAAAGCCACAGAACTATATAGACCCGGGTCAGGAGACAGAGAACAATAAAGTGATAAGGAGTGATAGAAAAATTATTATGGCCAGGACCAAGACCAGTATAATGCTATTGTCACAGTTTTTTTTTTTAACAGTTTTACCAAATGGCAAAATTTCCACATTTTTAGTCCGATAGTCGTGAAACTTGGTCAGAATGTTTGTCATAATAACATGTAAACAAGTTTGAAATTGAATCACGCCAGGTCAAAAAGTAGGTTACCGAGACAAATCTTATAAAAACCTTGTGTGCACTCTAGAAGACCTATTTTCGGTCAGATACCCATGAAACTATCAGATTGTCTTGATGATATCTGGGACAAATCTGAAATTGGGTTATTCCAATCAAAAAGTAGGTCATGGGGGCAAATCTTGGAAAAACTTTGTGTGCACTTTATTGGCCATATTTTCTGTCAGATACTAAGGAAACTTGGTCAGGTTGCTTGTCTTGATAATATCTGGGACACCTTTGAAATTAGATCACGTCAGGGCTAAAAGTAGGTCACTCGGGCAAATCATAGAAAAACTGTGTGCACCCTAGAAACCAGTTTTTCGGTCTGATACCCATGATAATTGGTCCGAATAACTGTCCTGATGATATTTTCGATAGGTATGATATTGGGTCATGCTAGATTAAAAGTAGGTCACTGGGTTAAGTTTTAGATAACCTTAGGTGTATTCTAGAGGCCACTTTCTCAGTCTGATACACATGAAAATTGGTCAGAGTGATTGTCCTGATAATTTCTGGGACAAGTTCAAATCGGGTCACGTCAGGTCAAAATAAAGGTCATGAGGTAAAAATCTTAGAAAAACCTTTGTGCACTATAGAGGGCACATTTTCAGTCCAATACTCATGAAACATAGTATGAATGTTTGTCTCGATAATATCTTGGACAAGTTCAAAATTAGGTCATATCTGGTCAAAAAGTGGGTCACTAACACTTGTGTGTTTACATCATCACAACCAGGGTGTTTTTAACTTTATCAATCCTAGTTGACTAGATGACTGTACTCTGGCGCTTTAGGGCAAATGGCCCTCTTGTTGTTCTTTTCAGCCTTTTTTCCCCCAGTCTTACGTTTAACATTTTTCGTATTTCATTAGCAAAATTTCGTGACTAAAACGAATGAATCTAGTCCCAAACACTCCCGAAAAATGCATTAAAAAACGCACAAAGAGGCGCCATGAATAAAGAAATTTCTCGGAAAAGACCCCGCCCCCCACCCCCCTTACGAGAGGGATAAAATCTCCTCCTCTCGTGCCTTCGGCACTCTCGGCTTTCTTCAACCGCACCACAGCAACGGGTCTTTGTTATCAGCACTTTCTCCTTTTCCCACTACGTTTTCCAACCTTTCAATGACACATTTCATTGTGTCAGCCACAATTAATTTGTCGTCTGCACATGCCTTCGAATTGGACAAGTTTGATTTGTTTTTCATTCGGGTAAGACTTGAACTCTTTACCACACAACCTCCTCCTTTTACGACACGGAAGAAAACTGCATTTCAAAACCAGCAGTTTGGTTACCAGCATTTTCTCTTTTCCTACAATGTTTTGCTACACTATGAAATACGTGTAATTAGAGCCATAGTTGATATGTCGACTGAAAATGCTTTGAATCTGGGCAAGTTTAAAATTTTGCCGTCTTTTAAGGACTTCAACTTGACAACAATCACTAAGGCAAAAGTCAAAACTCATACCTGGACCCTGTTGCGATGGGGCCACAACCACAGGCCCAGTTCTACTGCTACTGGTACAACAACCCTTTATACAACACACACAGCAGACGATACAGCCCACGACGACGGCTACGCATCCTAGCGCTATCAACACAATAGCCCACCTGAATAATGGAAGTATATGTAAATTTAATCACAGCTTGGATGTTTCAGATTTCAATATAAATCCCTCATTGGAGTATCCTTGGGCAAGACACTTCAGAGCCTTAGTTTTATACTGATAAAACCCAGGAAAAAATGAATATGTGTGCTGTCGCCATGATACGACTGAAATAATGTTGAAAGCGGCGTAAAACACCATTCAATCAATCAATTAACCTTAAATCTTAGCCTGCTATGCGCGACTCAATGACGTTTTTTTTTTTGCGGACAGTATAGATCATGATCAGACTGCACAGAACGTACAGTCTGATCTTGGATCTACACTATCCGATAAGGAGATATTTTGTCCCAAGACATAACGTCGACATAGCAATATTTGGGTTTTTACTATCGCTTTGAAAGTTTCATTTTAATTCTTTAGCAGGATAAGGGTTAAGATCTCAATACGATTTGAAACACGCGAAAAGGGGCATTCGGACATTTGCGTAAGGTGTCGTCTCGGATCATCCTGCGCAGTCCGCGCAGGCTGATCCGAGACGGCACTTTACGACTACATTAGATTTTGTGCTAAAGTAGACTTGCGCAAAACAGAAAATTACATAAAAACGGAAAGTGTCGTTTCGGATTAGCCTGCGCGGACTGCGCAGGCTGATCCAAGACGACACTTTACGCAAATGTCCGAATGCCCCTTTTCGCATGTTGCAAGCCATATTACAAAATTCCTGAGCATGGCTTATAGTCATTTTGAAAGTTATATAGACAAGTAGAGAGGGAAAGACATACATAGAAACGGGACAGAGACATATGAAAAGTCAGAATATTGGATGCACCCTTACGAAGATGGACAGAGAGAGACACACAGACAGACAGACAGACAGACAGAAAAGTAGATAGAGAGACACAGAGAATTAGAAGAAGACAGACAGCCAAAAAACAGAAAAGGACAGAGAGACAGAGGAATTTACAATACATCGGACAAACTACAAGCAGTTTGTTATTTTGCCACAGTGTTTTCATTTGTATTAATGTATTAGACCTTTCATTGATTTTGAGCATACTTATTTTAAAAGCATGTTTTCAAACTCACCGCAGAACTGCGTTTGTTTTGTTTGTATCCGTTATGTTGCCGCGGCCAGTGTACCTACCATACTTGCCTTGTGTTTCTTTTATCAGTACTTCCCACACCATTCTTCCAAAAGCCACTGGCTCCTCTCCCAGACAGCCATCGGCGAAACAATGATCAGCAGTGAGAGAGGAATCGATCCTGTTGCAATGACTAGTATCAATCCTAGGAAAGCAATTGGCCAAACTTGGGATTCGAACTTGCAACACCCTTGTTTCAAGCCCTGTACGTTACCAACTGAGCTACCGGTTTCACAGAACTACTATTTAGAATGCATGCAGAATATTTTGTTGTACATAGTAACTTTACAGGTGCCAGTATTTGATTCCAGCCCGAAAGGTAGAGTGAGATGTCAAAAATTGCTTATGCATTGAGGAGCAAATACCATTCGGCATGCCGCGATAGATCCGGTAAGCAAGTCCCTCGGCTGTATCACGTAGCTTGATATGCACATACACGGTACATTCCTTCGCCGGAAGTACACCGTTTTACTGTCTTTTTTTTTAAGGCTCCGCTTAAAAAAGAAAATATGAGCCACAAATTTCTATCGATATCTTTCTTAAAATATTTTCGTTAACAAACAGTTTGTAAATTCTTCTTTCAGCATTGTTTATCCACTGTTATATAAATAGGATATACATGTAACCTGTTTTCATTATCACTTTCACTCTATATAGAGTATTCTAGAAATATAAAGAACATTCATTGGTTTTTCCATTGCGGTTATTTTTAGAAACCGGTTGTTAGTAAACACGTTGTTTACTAATCCATGTTGTCATCTTTCTAGAAAAGACTAATCTAGAATTTTCCAAACTGATATAAATAGGACACTCGTCACAACTCGGCCGATTCCGTACCTACATCTAACCTCGTCCGTATAACGGTCGTTTCCATTTGAACTGCGAATCACGTGATCTTATATACATGGCGCGCCACTGTCAGTCGTTTAGCAACGACATAAACAACCTCGATGAAATTATTCACATCTGTTTATCTGCCGGTGAAAACTTCAATCAAAATTGATAAACCATGTTAAATAATGAATGTACGAAATGTTTGTCAACTCAACTGAAACATAGTTAGAAAGATTTCGATAGAAAATTGAAACTCAAGTTTTCTTTTTTAAGCGGAGCCTTACAATTTTCAGAACGGTAAACCGGCGATTTCCAGGTATGTACCGATCTGGTGCATATCAATCCACCAGATACAGCCGAGGGATTTGATGGCTCCCATCACCCGAGGTATGCCGAATGATAAATAGGAGTGACTTACTCGGTGGAATTGATTTTGAACTTAGACTTGTGGCTTGGAGGATACAGAATTAGTGAAAAGTGTTAGATTTATATTGGAATATAGATCTGTAAGTTGAAATCATTTATTGTTTAAACAGGTTGCTCATATCTATTTGCAAGTTAAAACTATTGTTAATTTAGGTTTTATGAACCAGAAATTTCATACTTTTTGTAGTCTAAACATAATTCTTAATTTTGAGGGACTTATTCTATTTCTTGTTCTAAGATTAAAAATTGTCAAAATTTCATTCAAACTTAGCTCTTATTGTACTCTTTTGTCTTTATTCATTAATAAATATTGTTAATTGTTAAAAGCTTGTTCCTGGTTTTCTTTCTCGTTACGCTTGTCTCGTATCAGAAATTGGGGGCTCGTCCGGGATTGATCATCTAGTCACTTTGGATATACTTCGAAATTATTTTGAACTTGTTACAGTATTGAAGTTTATTAGATAATGAAAAATAATAAAAAAAATAAACTTTGATTTTTATTCTACTGAACCAGAAAAAAGCAATCATGTCTTTTGATCTTGAAAAATTTATTGCTGAGCCTTCTCAGGAGATATTAAATTTGGCAAAAAAGTCTGATTTATTAGACCTTGCTTCTCATTATAAACTGACTGGCATTAAAGGTACTATGTTAAAGCATGAAATTAAGAATTCTATTGTTCAGTTTTTAGTTGATGAAGAAATACTTGACTCGTCTGCTCTGTCTCTTATTCTTGTGTCTCAGACAGACATTAAAACTAATATTGAGTTAGAAAAATTAAAACTATAGATGGAAAAAGAAGAGAGATTTAAAAAATTAGAGCAAGAAGAAAGGATGAAAGAAAAAGAATTAGAGCAGAAGAAAGGGTGCAAGAAAAAGAATTAGAATTAAAATTAGAATTAGAAAAAATGCATGTTGAAGAAAGAGAGAAAGAAAGGCATTTTTAGTTGAGAATGAAAGAGTTAGAAATAGAAAATAAAGAAATACCATCTTTGCATATAATTAAAGATTTTGACATAACAAAACACCTCAGACTTGTTCCACCATTTCAAGAACAGGAAGTTGATAAATACTTTTCACATTTTGAAAGATTTGCCGAAAATATGAAGTGGCCAAAAGAGCACTGGACCCTACTTTTGCAAAGCGTTGTAACTGAAAAGGCTCGCGATATTTTTTCTCAACTAAGTAATGAACAGCTTTCTAATTATGATAATGTTAAAGAATTGATTGTAAAGGCTTATGAGTTGGTACCTGAAGCATATAGACAAAACTTTAGGAACTGCAGAAAAGAAAATGGTCAAACTCATGTTGAATTCGCCAGAACTAAAGAACAATTATTTGATAGGCGGTGCCATTCAAAGAAAATAGATTCAGATCATGGAAAACTTAGACAATTATTGTTAGTTGAAGAATTTAAAAGGTGCATTAATTCAGATATAAAAACTTTCTTAGACGAGAAAGAAGTTGAAACTTTAGAAGAAGCTGCTTGCCTAGCAGACAACTTTGCCTTGACGCATAAGGTCTCCTTCATAAATAAGTCAAACCCTCGAAAACCTTTTTATTAATCTATTGGTCCTAAACCAAATTTTAATCAAAATAATGACAATTCCAATCAGAATATTCCCAAACCCAAGTCTCCTAATGAAACCAAAGGTCAAAATCCCTTATCTCGACCAACTTGTAATTATTGCAAAGAACCAGGCCATATTATTTCTGAATGTCCTGTTTTAAAAAGAAAACGGGAAAAAACAAGAAAGCTTTAAGCCTACAGGCTTTACTTCATTAAAGTCCACACCTCAGTCATGTATTAAGGACCAAACTATTGTCCAGGCCAAAGTACCTGAGACTGATACCGTTATGGAGATTTATGAAACATTCTTGTCAGATGGTTTTGTGTCACTAAAACGTGATTTTGCCCAGTCTACCCCTATTAAAATTTTACGTGATACTGGAGCTTCTCAATCTCTTATTTTAGCAGATGTCCTGCCTTTTTCTGAGAATACTTCTTCTGGGACAAGTGTCCTTATTCAGGGTGTAGAATGTACATTTGTTCATGTTCCGATTCATAACATTTATTTGTCTTCAGACTTAATTAATAGTCCAGTGACTGTTGGTATTAGAGAAAATTTACCTTTTAAAGGTATTTATATGTTATTAGGCAATGAATTAGCCGGAGATAAGGTAATTGTTAATCCACTTGTAACTGAAACACCTTGCATGGATCAATCACCCGATCCGATTGAGGAGGAAATTCCTGACCTTTACCCGTCGTGTGCAGTTACTAGAGCTATGGCAAAGAAAGCCATTTTGACTGAAAATCAGTCTGATATTGACTTATCTGATTCTTTATTGGGTCATTTATTTAAAAATAAGATTAACAGGTCTATTTCACAAGACCCGTCTGAAAGTCAGACAAATTCTAAACATAGTTAATCAGAATTTGATTATATATCTTCACCCTTAGTTAATGAAGGCCATTATACAAAGTCAAGGTCAAAACTAAGTGAAGACCAACACAATGATCCAGAACTTGCACCTTTATTTCAAAAAGCTGTAAGTGAAACTGATATTTCACAGGAACCTGTCTGTTTTTTATATTATAAAAAAATGGAATATTAATGAGAAAGTGGCGCCGTCCTGAAGTCTCTGTTGATGATGAGTGGGCTGTCAATCATCAAGTCGTTGTTCCTAAATCTTATAGATCAGAAATATTATGTTTAGCTCATGAAACGCCTATGTCAGGTCATTTAGGTATCAATAAAACCTATCAGAAAAATGTTAATCATTTTTATTGGCCTGGTCTAAAAGCAGATGTATCAGATTATTGTAGGTCTTGTCATACTTGTCAAATGGTAGGCAAACCCAACCAGGTCATACCTAAGGCTAAACTACAGCCGATCCCTGCATCTGATGAACCTTTCAGCAGGATTATAATTGATTATGTGTAGGTCCATTGCCAAACACTATGGCTGGTAATGAGTACCTTTTGACTATTATGTGTGCTTCCACCCGTTTTCCTGAAGCAATACCTTTAAGAAATATAAAATTTAAAACAATTGTCAAAGCTTTAGTGAAATTTTTTACTTTTGTAGGTCTTCCTAAATCTGTTCAATCTGATCAAGGGTCAAATTTTATGTCTGGCATTTTCCAACAAGTGATGCACGAGTTGGGAATTAAACAATATAGGTCATCTGCATATCATCCTGAAAGCCAAGGTGCCCTTGAACGGTTACACCAGACCTTAAAAAATATGATAAGGTCATATTGCTTTGACACACAAAAGGATTGGGATGAAGGTATACATCTTTCACTCTTTGCAGTAAGGTAGTCTGTACAGGAATATTTGAAATATTCTGCTCTACGTAGATTTCGTGTAACAGACCTCAAAGATGATTATTGTAATTATATTAATCTTCGTAAGACATTCAAATCATTACGTTTACGTAAAAAGATTGCCTATCAAAATGATGAAAGAAATAAACTGGTTTCAGCTAGAAATAATCCTAAGACATTTTGGTCAATATTGAAGCAGAGTATTGGTACAGTTAATGAGATCAGCATTGTTAATTCAGCAGATTGGATGGAGTATTTCAAAAATCTCCTTTGTAAAAGTAATCAACCATCTTTATCTACCTTCGTGTATGAAGTGAATGTAGAGGATGATAGCAGCTATATATTAAATAGTCCAATTCATATTGATGAAATTTATCAAAGTATTAATAGGCTAAAACCTGGAAAAGCTCAAGGTACTGATGATATCGTGGCAGAATTTTACAAAAACACTAGCTCATATATAGCTCCAATCTTATGTTCCCTTTTTAATCATGTCTTTTCATCTGGAAATTTCCCAGATATGTGGAGAAATAGTATTATTGTACCGGTACACAAGACAGGTGCAAGGAATGACCCTTCAAATTACAGAGGAATTTCTCTACTTAATGTGATGTATAAGATATTTTCAAATATAATATACGATAGGTTATGTAAATGGTCAGAAATATACAATAGAATAGATGAAACGCAAGCAGGCTTTCGCTCTGGGTACTCAACAACTGACAATATTTTCTCTCAACAGAGTTTGATTCAAAAGTATATAAGCAAACCTGGTGGACGGTTTTACGTTTTATACGTAGGTTTTTTAAAAGCATTTGATTCTATAAACCATTTAGATCTCTTTAATTGTCTGAAAAGAAAAGGTTTACATGGCAATATTTTGAGAATCCTTGTTTCCATGTATTCTGAGATGAATTGCCATGTACGTATAAATGACAAACTGACTGAATCATTCAATTGTAACATTGGTTCCAGACAAGGGGATGTAAGCAGTACGATCATCTTCAATTTATATATAAACGAGTTATCTACCTTGCTAAAAGTTAGAGGACACAGGGGCACATTTGTGACAGAAACTACTCCTGATGTTTTGTGCTTATTATTTGCAGATGATATTGCAAATTGCGCAGATACTGCAATTAATTTGCAGTCGCAAATTAACATTATTTCAGAATTTTGTAGTAATACGGGTATGAATGTAAATTTAGGCAAAACACAAGTAATCGTCTTTAGAAATGGAGGCCCACTTCGCAATTACGAAAATTGGACCTACAATCAGCACCCATTAAAGGTGGTTTCTGTCTATAAATATATGAGAATACTTTTTAGTCATACATTATCATGGGGAAAGGCACATCTGAAATTAACTGCACAAGCTAAGAAGAGCATTTTAGCAATAAAAACCTACCAGAAGAAATTTGGTAAATTTTCACATGTTGAGTATTTTAAACTTTTTGATAGTATGGTTAAGCCCATTCTACTGTACGGGGGAGAAATTTGGGGAGTTGATTATATAGAAGCCATAGAGAGAGTCCAAATTCAGTTTTGTAAAGATTTTCTGGGTGTACGCTCATCAACTAATGATTGTATGGTCTTGGGTGAGTGCGGGAGATTACCACTTTGTATTTTTTATTATCTGAAATCAATCAAATATTGGTTGAAATTATTATGTATGCCAGACCACAGACTACCAAAGAATTGCTACCAAATGTTAAAGAGTCTGGATGAAATTGATAGGGTTACTTGGATAACATCTATTAAACAACTTCTATATAGATTTGGTTTTGGCATTGTTTGGCTTTCACAAGGGGTTGGAGATCCTGAATTATTTCTGACCAGTTTTAAACAGCGACTAAAAGATTGCATGCAGCAAAATTGGATGGATTCCATTAATAATAGTACTCGTTGTGAAACATATAAAAAATTTAAAACTATGTTAAATCCTGAGAAATACTTGTATGCTGGTTTGTCCTTCTCGCTTTGGAAATATTTTGGCTAGATTCAGATGCTCTAACCACAAGTTTAAGATAGAAATCGGTAGACATATGGGAATAGAGAGAGAAAATAGAAACTGTAGTTTTTGTCTAGATAATTATGGTATTATCTGTGTTGAAAATGAATTTCACGCTTTTTTCAATTGTTATCAATATACGAATGAACGAAGACGGTATTTGTATACTTGGTATAGGGGTCTTCCAACATTAGAAAGTTTCTATAGCTTAATGCAAAACGAGAATGAATCAACAGTACGTAAAATTGCCATCTACATCTCATCAATAATGAAAGTGAAGGAAAATCAAAATACACAGTGATATATGTGCGTGCGTGGGTGTAATGTATGTATGTATGTATGTATGTATGTATGTATGTGCGTATGTATGTATGTATGTATGTATGTATGTATTGCTTTTACTAGACTTGGTCTTGTAGAAAACATTGTAGTAAAAGTGAAAATCTCCAGTGGGAGCATTTTCTACTTCCCTAAACAGAAAGCTATATATCACGATTAACTTTGGTTAACGGTCGACAGATATGTACACTTTTTTTTTCCTTATTGTGAATTGTAAATTTATGTTTTGCAATAATTGTATTTGACTGTTAACATACTGTACACATTTTATACATGTATATTGTTTTAAACTATTTACAAAACTAGAAGATATTGATCTTGTCCAAATTGAAAGTATTTGCAGACGACAAACTACTGTAGCTGGAAGGATGGAAAATATTTTCTGGAAAACATAACATACTGTACACATTTTATACATGTATATTGTTTTAAACTATTTACAAAACTAGAAGATATTGATCTTGTCCAAATTGAAAGTATTTGCAGACGACAAATTACTGAAGCTGGAAGGATGGAAAATATTTTCTTGAAAACATTGTAGGAAAAATGCTTACCACACTTCAAGGCTATATAACTAGGATTAAATTGGTAAGGGTTGAGGGATAAGTACATTCAACATTTTTTGTTTGTTTGTTTGTTAGATGTTAATTTATATTTGATGATAATTCTTGTTAATCTATTGTATAGATTTCATACATGTTTATTGCTATAAACTATTTACTAGACTAGGAAATACTGATCCAGCCGAAATTGAGAGTCTTTGCAGACGACAAAAACTGATGCTGGTACGATGGAATTTGATTTCATAGAAAACATTGTAGGAAAAAGTGAAAATACTCAGTTAAAGCGTTTCCTGCTTTTCCAACCACAAGGCTATACAACCAGGGTTCATTTGGTAAAGGGTCGAAGAATAAGTACTTGTATCTCTTTTTCTTATTAAATGTACATTTATGTTTGTTTATAATTATTGTTACATGCATATTGTATTAAACTATTTAGACTACATAATATTGATCTTGTTCAAATTGAAAGTATTTGCAGACGATAAATGAACAGCAGCAGAAGCAATGGTAATTGATCTTGTAGAAAACATTGTAGGAAAATGCTTCCCACTCTTCAATGCAACATAACCAGGATTTATTTGGTAAAGGGCCGAGGGATATGTACATTAAATTTTCGGTTAAATGTTAAATGTCACTTTATATTTGACGATAACTTTAGTTAATCTATTGTACAGATTCCACACATGTTTACTGCTATAAACTACATACTAGACTAGGAAATAGTGACCCAGTCCAAATTGAAAGTATTTGCCGACAACAAATAACTGAAGCTGGAAAGATGGGATTTGATCTTAAAGAAATCAGTGTAGGAAAAGGTGAAGATACTCAGTTAAAGCGTTTCTTGCTTTCCTCACCTCAAGGCTATATAACCAGGGTTTATTTGGTAAAGGGTCGAGAGATATGTGCTTGTATCTCTTTTCTTATTAAATGTATATAATTATTGTATTATATAACTATAATTATCGTTACATGTATATTGCATAAAACTATTTAGACTAGAAAATATTAATTTTGTTCAAATTGAAAGTATTTGCAGACGATAAATCAATAGCAGCTGAAACGATGGGAATTGATCTTGTGGAAAACATTGTAGAAAAATGCTCCCCAGTCTACAATGCTACATATCCAGGATTTATTTGGTAAAGGGTCGAGGGATTTGTACATTAAATGTTTGGTTAAATGTTAATTGATGCTTGATGATAACTCTCTTTAATCAACTGTACACATTTCATACATGTATAGTGCTTTAAACTATTTACTAGACTAAAAATACTGATCTGATCCAAATTGAAAGTATTTGCAGACGACAAATAATTGAAGCTTGAACGATAGGAATTGATCATGTAGGAAACATTGTAGGAAAAGTAAAAATACTCGGTTAAAGCATTTGCTGCTTACCTCAATTTATGGTTATATAACCAGGCTTTATTTGGTAAAGGGTCGAGGGATATATACATTTATTATTATTATCATTTTCTTCTTCTTCTTCTTCTTCTTCTATCTTTCCCATCAAAGGTGAATTTATGTTTGACTATACTATTGATACATGAATATTGCTTCAGACTATTACATTAGAATATTGATCTGGTCAAAATTGAAAGTATTTGCAGACGACAAATTAACTGTGGCTGAAACGAAGGGAAATAATCTTGTAGAAAACATTCACATAGGAAAAAGCGAAAATACTCAGAAAGAGCACTCAAGACCATATAGTCAGGGTTTATTTGGTAAACAGGAGATCTGTGTATATTTTCTGGGTAAAATGTAAATTTATATATCTAACGATAACTATTGTTAATATATTGTACACTTTGTATATATGTATAATGGGCCGGTGGCCTGAATATACTAATAAATCTATCTATCTAATCTCTTGGTTTTAGTCCCTTTGAGCTTGTTTTTGGCCACACAGTTCGTGGACCTTTAAAACTTTTAAAAGAAACATTTCTTTCACAAGAAGACTCTTCTTTAAATTTACTTCAGTATGTATCTGACTTTAGAAACAGATTATTCAAAGATTGTGAGTTTGCAAAATTAAATTTAAAGAAAATTCAATGTAAAATGAAAGAAAGATATGACAAGAATACTAAAGAAAGAAATTTTAAACCTGGAGATAAAGTTTAAGCGTTTTTACCAATTCCTGGTAGGCCTCTACAAGCAAGATATTTTGGTCCTTATTCTGTAGAGAAAAAGGTCAGTGACTTAAATTATGTGATAACAACTCCTGACAGGCGAAAGCAAAAGCAATTATGTCATATTAATATGTTAAAAGAATATGTTGATAGGGATAATTAAAATATTTCACCAATAAATGTAGTTTCCACAGTCCCTCAAAATCAAAATCACATTAACCATGAAGACATAAATTGTGAAGAAATGAACTTTGATAAGTCTAACCCTATTTGTTCAAAACTACAGAATTCTGACATTTTAAGAAATTTAGATAAAAAACTTTCACATTTAGGTAATAATCAAAAAGATGAATTAAAAAAGTTAATTTCTGAATATGAGCACCTGTTCCCTGATATTCCAAAACGGACAGATACAATATACCATGGTGTGGACATTGAAAATTCAAAACCAGTGAAACAACATCCATATCGAATGAATCCCAAGAAACTGGAGCATCTTAGAGAGGAAATCAAGTATCTATTGGACAATGACTTTACTGAACCTAGTCAAAGTGAATGGAGTTCTCCCTGTATTCTTGTACCAAAGCCAGATGGAACTTTTCGTATGTGCACTGACTATAGAAAAGTTAATACTGTGACCAAGACTGATTCATTTCCAGTGTCAAGAGTAGATGACTGCATTGACAATATTGGTCATGCAAAATATGTAACCAAATTTGATCTTCTAAAAGGATTTTAGCAAATTCCTCTCACTGAAAGAGCTAAGGAGATCTCTGCATTTGTAACTCCAGATGGACTTTATCAGTACAAAGTTATGCTTTTTGGGATGAAAAACTCGCCGGCAACATTTCAACGTCTTATCAACATGATAATATCTGGATTGGACGGCTGTAGGGCATACATCGATGACGTCATCATTCACAGCGATGATTGGGATGAACATCTAAAGACTATCAGAGAATTCTTTGACAGACTGAGTAAAGCCAAATTAACAATTAATCTTGTTAAAAGTGAATTTTGTCATGCTAGTTTAACATTTTTGGGTCATGTTGTTGGACAAGGACAGGTAAAAACCCATAGAAGCTAAAGTAAAAGCTATTTCTGATTTTCCTGTACCTACATGTAAAAGACAACTTATGAGATTTCTTGGTATGGCTGGTTACTACAGAAAATTCTGTGGTAATTTTTCTGTCATTGCTGAGCCACTGACAAGTCTTCTCAGCAAACGCAAAAAATTTATATGGAATGATGATCGTCAAAAAGCTTTCGATAAAGTAAAAGCCATACTAAAAAGTGAACCAGTTTTTTTAGCTCCTAATTTTGAAAAAGAATTTAAGCTTGCAGTAGATGCTAGTGTTTTACTTCAAGAAAATAGTAATGGTGTAGATCTTCTAGTTAGTTATTTTTCTAAAAAGTTTAACAAACATCAGAAAAACTACTCAACAATAGGAAAAGAGTGTTTATCTCTCATTCTTGCTCTTCAGCATTTCGAAATATATTTGTCGTCTTCTCCTGCACCCATCATTGTATATAGTGATCATAATCCTTTGACTTTTATCCATAAGATGAAAAACAAGAATCAGCCTTTACTCAGATGGAGTCTGTTTTTACAAGAGTATAACATGGATATTAGACACATAAAAGGTAGGGATAATATTATCCCTGATGCTTTGTCTAGAGTTTAACTTGTAAATAGTTAACATTTGTCTTTATGTATAATGTATTTTTATGTACATTTATGTGTAATGACGTTTTCTATCTTCAGACAAAAGAAAGTTTTACTTCTTAAAACGTTCTTTTCCTTTAGGAGGGGAAGTGTTATGTAAATAGGATATACATGTAACCTGTTTTCATTATCACTTTCATTCTATATACAGAGTATTCTAGAAATATAAAGAACATTCATTGGTTTTTCCATTGCGGTTATTTTTAGAAACAGGTTGTTAGTAAACAAGTTGTTTACTAATCCATGTTGTCATCTTTCTAGAAAAGACTAATCTAGAATTTTCCAAACTGATATAAATAGGAGTGACTTACTTGGTGGAATTGATTTTGAACTTAGACTTGTGGCTTGGAGGATACAGAATAAGTGAAAAATGTTAGATTTATATTGGAATATAGATCTGTAAGTTGAAATCATTTATTGTTTAAACAGGTTGCTCATATCTATTTGCAAGTTAAAACTATTGTTAATTTAGGTTTTAGGAACCAGAAATTTCATACTTTTTGTAGTCTAAACATAATTCTTAATTTTGAGGGACTTATTCTATTTCTTGTTCTAAGATTAAAAATTGTCAAAATTTCATTCAAACTTAGCTCTTATTGTACTCTTTTGTCTTTATTCATTAATAAATATTGTTAATTGTTAAAAGCTTGTTCCTGGTTTTCTTTCTCGTTACGCTTGTCTCGTAACACCATTCCGTTGAAAGCTTCCATCAACAAATCGATAGGTGTGAATAACTTCACCGTGGCTGTTCATGTCGTTACTAAGCGAATTACATGGCGCAGCCATGTTTAGGATTATGTGATTAACAGTTCAAAATGGAAACCTCCTTGATAAGGACGAGGTTAGATGTAGGTACGAAATCGGCCGACTTGTGACGACTGAAGCAAATACAAGCACCAGGAAAGTTACTACAAAATAAAATTCATTTCATTAGATACCTACAACTTTCAACAACAATATATTGCAATTTTTGACATTGATTCGAGAACAGCAAAGAAAAATAAAACAAATAACGGTTTAATGGGTAGTAACTTCGTTGTTATAAATGGCGGATGAACATTATAGCGTAACACTTTGACAAAGTTATCAAATCCCTAATCGATGTGAGTAGTTAGTAATTTGGTCATATTGGGCCAAATGATCATAATGTGGTGTAATTTTTGTATTTGATCGATTTGTGTCAAAAATTGGCCCTAATGATCATAATGTGGTGTAATTTTTGTATTTGATCGATTTGTGTCAAAAATCCAAAAAATCCAAAAATCCAAAAAAATCCAAAAAATCAAAAAAAAAAAAAAAAAAAAAAAAAAAAATTGAAATCTAAAAAAAAAAAAAAATGAAAAAAATCTATGATTATAAAAACCACAAATTTTAAAACCACCAAAAAGGTTTTAAAAATTTTTACATTTAATTTACAATTTTATAGTGAAACCAGGCTATAGTGTCAATCAAATTTTCTAATATATACCTTTTATCATCATCAGAACCCAACGCTTTTTTGTTTACCTCCTCCGTATATATTTCATGACTGCGACTTCTCAATACATACATATTTCTATACTGGTCTTTTCCTGTAAGCAAACATTCTTTATAATTGCCAAAATTTATTTCATTTTTAATTACTGACTTTTTAATCCCTTTACATCTTTTATCTTCCTTTCCATCTAAAGTTTTAAAAGCATACATTTTTGCTCTTAGACCTGCAAACTCAGTCAAAATTTTACCACCCAACTCATCTTTAAACATACCAACTACTTTTTTGTTGTAACCATTTGGAATACCAGATGGGTGATTGGAAGGGTAGTTACTTGTATCAAACATTGTGGGAATGTCTGGGGTAATATTTTTGTAAAGGTCTTCCGTTTCTATCTCAAGTATAAAACTATCAGTATCCGTATAACATAATCTAACTTTTTCTCCATATTTTGCTTTAAAGTATTTATAATAAGTGTTGTACATATGTGTTTTACTAATATCTAAAATATATATTTTGTTATATTTTATATTGGTTTTTTTCATATATACAGCTATTAAATTTCCATCATTGTTGTTGTATGATTATAGTTTGGTTTTGCTACTAGTTTTCTATAACGGTTTTCATCAAAAACTAATTGTATGTCTACTCTGTTTCTCAAGTTTTCCATTGTTTTACCAAAAACAGAATTATTCATCAACTTAAAAAACTCTTTTCTTAGTTTAATGTTTAGTTCAATATATGGTTTTAACTAAGCACTTTCTTCAAATTTAATTCCCCGGTGAACATTTTTTAGTTTTAAACCTAAATCAAGATATGTTTTTAAAGCTTGATAATGCAAAATATAATTTGTTTTATCTCCTAAGTTAGGAATCAATTTTTCTAGCTTTTCTACTTTTAAACGTTCTGGTGCTACAGGAAAGTCATTATGTAAATCATGCAACTCTTGAGGGTAGTCTAAATCTACCTCTAAAATGCAGGAAATATTTTTCCAATTTTTTAATTCTTTTTCATTCATCCATTTAAAGTTATGAGTAGGAAGAGGTTGACTCATTGCCTAAGGGTAAAGACTGTTTGCATCTATATGTAATAAATACTTTGAAGGTTTACTTGAATCATACATTTTTTTCATATATTTATTACTAGCTTTTGCATACCTTTTTGTACACATGCTAACTCCACCTCTTATACCCTGCTCTACCATTAAAAGCATGTCAGAGTCTGATAAAAGTTCTAGGTTTACACCTGTTATTTTTAATGCTGCATCCCAAGCTAAACCTGGAGCAGTATAATACCAACTATGATCTAAGTCATAGTTTTTACAACAAACATCTCTAAAGTTTTCAAAAACATCGGCTAAAAGCAATACATCTATTTTGTTGTAAAGTTCCGAGTAATCTTCTAACGTTTTCATACCAAAAGTTTTCCAAACCTTTTGTGCATGAGCATAGTCTTCATCACTAATACACTGAACCAAAAAAGAAACTTCCCCTGTGTTTAAGTGCAGATATACACAAATATGAAAATCAGGATTAAACTAGATTTATATGCATTGAAAGAGTATTTTATTGCGACTTTGTGTGAAAAAAAATTATTGCTGAGGGTTTATCCAAAAGTAGTGAAATGGTAGTTAAAATGCGGAAGGGGTCGCTCACCAAAATCACAAATTAATACCGGGTATGACCACCTTCAGCATGAAGGACTGCCTGGCATCGTTGGCGCATAGAACAGATAAGTGTATTGATTTTTGGCTTGTGGAATGTTGTTCCATTCCTGAATTAAGGCTTGTCTTAGCTGAATGACGTTTGACGGTGGAATAGGGCGACGTCTAACACGCTGGTCCAAATTATCCTAAAGGTGTTGAATGGGATTCAGATCAGGGCTTTTGGCAGGCCAGTCATTAATAAATGCAATGTTATTTGCCCTGAGGAAATTCACATTGTCCCTAGCTATATGGCTTGTGGCATTATCATGCTGAAAAAGAGTGATATTGGCATTTTTTTGAAACAGTGGGATAACGTGCCTCGCAAGAATTTCATCTCGGTAGCGTTGGGCATTTAAATTCCCTTCGATAACGACGAGATTAGTGCGAAAGCCATGTGCAATGCCCGCCCAGACCAAGACAGAACCCCCGCCCCCAAAACGATCTCGTTCAAGTACGCAACAGTCGGCATAACGTTCATTTCTCCTACGGTATACTCGAACCCTGCCATCACCTCGATGAATGGAAAACCTGGACTCGTCAGAGAAAAGAACGCTATTCCATTGTTGTCTAAGCCAGCGTTGGTGTGTACGTGCCCAATTAACACGATTTACGCGGTGACGTCGCGTCAAAACACAACCAACGTATGGACGACGTGCACGTAGCCCACCCTCGCGCAAGCGATTGCGCATAGTTTGGGCAAATATACGGTTGTTATGTCTACTAGGGGTGTTAGCAGCAGTGGCTGTGGCAGTTTGGAAGCGATTGCGCAGGTGGGTGTTCCGAATATAGCGGTCTTGTCCGCGCGTCGTGACGCGAGGACGTCCACTACGCCCTGTTGCTTGAAAACGTTGCCTAAGGTGTCGAATAGCACGAGTAGAACATCCAATATTCATAGCAACAGCATTCATCGTCATACCAGCATTAAGCATGCCAATGGCACGTTCGCGTAAATTTTGCGGAATTCTAGGCATATCAAAAATAAAGAAAACTAAAAAGAATTTAATTTTTTTCAACGTCTTTTTCTTATTGACATGAAAGTCTATAAAATTAGACTGAAAGGTTTCAAAAAATATACACGAATTATACTGGTCCGTGCATGCACGTGAAAATCGCTTTCAGCGGGTTTCTGCTGCAAAATGCTTTCAATCGAGTTAAAAAAGGGGAAGTTTCTTTTTTGGTTCAGTATATGTTCTTTGTTTAAACTGGAGTAAAATGCTTCTTTAGGCGGTAACTGAGTTTCTTTAAGTTTTTCTAGAGAATCTAAGTATTCATAAGGAAAAACTCCTTTCCTCCTAACTAGTGGTAACTGCTCTTTTGTAAAAAATCTTGATAACATTTTTAACTGGCTTTCATTCAAGTTACTTGAAAGCCTATCTAAGCTTGTGCTCATAAACTTAAAGCTATCAAGAAATCTAATTTTATGACTTGTATTTTCTCAAACCCAAATGTTTTTACTAAAACTAATATATTTCTCCTCATTATTTGAAATACAATCAATCTTTCCAGCAGATTTACCAAGATATTTAATAAAAAGATGAGCATCATATCCACAAAGATTATGAAAGTACACAGGTGTAAAGTTAGGGTTTTTAGCCTTTAGGTTACATTCATTGTACGCTGCACCTCTATATTTACCTGTAAAATGACAATGATCTCTTACTTTGTAATTAGTATGAGTAAATTCTTCATCACAAATCCAACAATGTGTTTCTCGTTCGTGTTTTGCTTTTTCCTTTTTTGTCATTTTAAAAGGCAAAGGTTTTTGGTAGTACTTTTGGTGAATTCCTCGTATATCAGCTTTTAAGCAGTCTATAAAAACTTCACTAGCATCTTCTCCAGTATAGTTTCTTTCTATAGGAGCACACACATCATCATCGAAACATTTTATAAGGTAGTAAAAGCTACAAGGTATGTGCTTTTGACATTGTATAGTGTAACTATTTTCTGGGTTTGGCTGGCATGTGTGTATAGGTTCTAAAATACTTTAAAAATCAGCGTATATAGCAAAGGGAACACGGAGTTTTCTAGCATGGTTTTCAAGATTTAGCATTGTACCTCTTTCTGGCATTTCTAAAAAAATAGGCTCATGATTGTTACAGTATTGCATATGTTTTTCTAAAAGTTCTTTACTACCAAAATGATTCATACATCGCTTACAAAATTCTATATTCCCATTATGAGTATTTGTTACTTGTTTTCTCACTAAACCATTAAAGTTTTTTATGAGGGCATAGTGTGTATTTTCTCCATCTTTAATAAAAAGCAGGTCAATATGATTACTTATTTCATCCTTTGTAGGTCTAAGAGGGTAAATATATTTTTTTTATTTTGTCATACCCATAAACGTTTACACTAATTTCTGGATTTTGTTTCTCAAACTTATCTATATCTTTAAACGAAACAGGATACTTTATTCCTTCCATGTTTACAGTATTTTCCATTGCTTGCAAAACCCTATCAACTCTCTCTGCATGTTTGTTTTTAGGATTTAGCGCTCTTAAAACACACCATAAAAAGCATTTATCATCTTGATTTTTTATATTGATAACTGCTCTTTTATTTACAATCCATTCTGGTAAAGGTAAGTGACCTCCAGCACGTAAAGGATTATAAACAGCTGTGTGTAGTTCTAACTGTACTATGCTTGAAAAAGTAAAACCACTACCTTCTCTTTGGAACTTTGCTAACTTTTCTAAAATTTTATCTATCATATATTGTAACAATTCATCTACTCCTTCCTCATTTAAGTTTACTAATTGCCTAGAGTGAAAAGCAAATTAATTTTCTGAGTTAGGGTCTGTGGGTAAATACAATCTACACTTAGGTACTAACTTTACCTTTGTTTGTAGGTTTCTTCGAAGAGTGTTTTGGAGAACATCCCTCGTTTCTGTAAAAAACCTAGGAGGTGTATAACCTTCTCTGCCCTCTATAACATGTTGAGTAGCATACTCTCTAAATGCGGATTGAGCAACTCTAATCTCAAACGGTTGCCTTGGGGGGTAATTTTCTCTAACATGTTCAACAATTTCATCCAACACTTGTGGTTTCTGTGTTGTCTCTACATTACTGGTTAGCCAATTACCAAAATCAGTTATTCTTCTTTGTATGGGTTCTGGAACAACGGCTGACGCTAGTCGTCTTGCTCCAGAGTAAACATTAGACGCAGCTTGTCTAGCTACATTACCAATATTACGTATAAAATTCATATTTTTAAATGGTAAAAAAAAAACTTAAGCTATTCTATTCTATTTAAAAAATTTCATTATGATTATATCATAATAAAATTACTGGATACTAATCCTATATTTATTTTTCCAAACCCTTCCATTCCAGTTTGAAATTGTTTGAGGACAATGTTCTATAAATTTACCTGCCTTGTAAATTGATGGAAAATTTTTTATTTCCCCAGTTTCAACATCCTCTAAAATAACTTTTCTAGGATTTTTCATAATAGTTTTTAATCTATCAAACCTAGGATCTTTTTTCTTTTCTGATTTAGGTGACTCCTCTGGTAACAAACCAACTCAACTAACTACTTTTTATCCCAGTAAGAGCAAAATTTTGTTTTATTTTCTTTAAGAATTTTTTTTTTAAATCTGAAATCGTTATCATTTTTTATAAAAAGAAAAATCTTAAAACACTACACTCATTTTATTTCAATCAGACTGGAAGTTTATTAACCTATCACTAATAATAACAACATATGCCTCTGTGCCCGCTGGCACATTTGCGTTAAAATGTGCCTTAATTTGGATATCAGTAACAGAATATTTTAACCTTTCACTCTGCTTGGAAACATCAAACAAAATTAAAGGATAAAGGGTTTTGTACTCTGAGGGGTAAAGTTAGGATATGATACCAACTCATCCATGTTATAAAACTTAGATCTAAATAATGCAGCGTCACCATACGCTCTACTAAATTGTTGTCTAGTAAATGAAAGATTGTAGTCAGCCGCGGGATATCTAGTGGAATTTAACATAACATAAATGTTTTTAACGTCTAAGTTGTCGAATATGGATGGATTTTCTTCTTGGTTACCATTTTTATCAGTCTGAAAGCCAACAATGATAAAACGTGGCACCTCGGGAGATGATTTAGCGGAAAGTCTCCAGGTAAATGTTGTTGCCTGAGGAACTGTGATAGAGTCGCATTGTAGCATTCTATATCCAACTGGAAATTTTTCTTTTTTCTCGATAAATTTATAAAGTTCCATCCTCTCCTTATCCGCAGGCATAACGTGAGGCATAAACCATGATATTTTATCTAACGTAATTTTACCATCGTCAACACCAGCAGCTCCAAAGATTGCATCATAATCATCATTTCTTGTTAATGTGAGAGTTTGCTTCATTCCATATAAGACTTTATTATAGTCCTCGCAAAAACCAAATATATCCTTCAATGGAACTCTAAAGCTAAATGTTCCTTTTGGATCAGAATTATTAACAACGTATAATTTTCTTATATTCCAACCTGTGTTTTGGGCAACTGTTTCAGGTAATGTGTCCTTATACCACAATTGGTTTGACCCCTGTGATTTAGAAAAATCATCCGGATATTTTAACAACCCAAGCATTGTAGTAGCCTGACCAGGATTTGTTATGGATTCAATCTCCTGACCGGAAAGTTGATATCTAATATTTTCAAAAAGATGCATGAGGGCGTTGTTTGTTAGAGAAACGTTGTCAGCATTTGCGTAAGCTGTTCCATTAGCCTTTGTTAAGCGACCTTCAATGAGTAAATAGCTCTCACTAGGATGTGTAAAAAGATCTTGGGTTTCAATGTCAATCCTAATATATCCTCCTGAGTTGTTAAGTTGTGTACCTACGATTGGTGTATACTCAAAGTGTTCATACTCATCAATACTATCATCTTTTAAAATTGGTTCTTTAATTCTAAAATACTCATTTTTTTTATTATTATTATAATTTAAATTATATTACTTTAATACCAGACCCACTGTTTAATTTTTTAACTAAGTCTTGAATAGCAATTGCACTTCCATCTATTAAGGTGTTAATGTTTTGTGCTGTAGGTGTACTTTGCGTTGTAGGTGTAGCAGTATGTTTTTGTAAAATTTTTCGTGCTTTTGGCGTTCAAGCTTTTTCAACTAACCTCTTTCCTGCGTCTACAGCAGCACTCTTTCCAGCCTCTAAAGCTTTTTTTGCTCCTTCCTTAGCAACACTCTTTCCCACATCAAAGGCAGAAGATGCAATTTGTTTAGCTACGCTACTAGTAAAAAGTTTTGTAAAAAAGTTAGCGATGCTGTCAAAAATTCCAGAACCACCATATGAATACTTTCCTTTAAATCCTCGCTTTTTAGGTGTAATCATTTTTTATAGTATAAACATTACATTTTTATAACTGTTTGAATCTAAGACACCTTGCCTTTTTAATTCATCACATATGCTAACAAGCTCGTTTCTTACACCTGTGTTGCCTGCTGCTTTACTTGCCAACAACAGGACTAGTCTTTCTATTAATGAGTTAGGGTCACACGGGATAACAACCCCACTTCCTTCATAATATTTTTTTCTATTCATCCAAATAGGTCTAAGTATTTTAGACCACTTTTCCCCTCTAGTGCCTTTAGGATATTTACTATCCGGATCGTTATCACGATAAAGAGCGTTGGTTTTTAACATTAATCTACTATAATTTGCAAGATCCTCATCTGTATAAATGCTTTCATCCGGTTCTTTAGCAACAATTAACTCCCATAGACCAGGTGTTCCTTCATATTCAACACCACCAACCACAATATCATTATCATCAAGTATGGTTAATTTGTTACCAATATAAAATTTACCATTTTTATCATATAATCCAAATGTTTTATCAACATTAGTTTTACCAACAAATTTTGTTAAATACTCCTTTGCGATTGGTCCAATAAAATGCTTTTCTTCATCTTTCCACCATTGCTTTTCCCCCAAAGTTGGCGCTTGTCCTTCAGAGGAATAAGCTTGTATTGATGGGAAAGTTGGTAAATTAATAGCTTGCGGTAAGTTTTCTATACCTTCTTTAATAGGTTTAAGTCCTTCTGTAATCTCCTTTGTTGTAGTTTTTTGTGTTTCCGTAATAGGTTTAAAAAACTTTGAAAGACCAGTTTGCAATTCTTGCTCACCTGTTTTCTCCGCTAGTAAACTATCCCGAATATTTTTTTTGTCTCAAGATACTCTTTTACAATTAGGTCCCTTTTTACTGGATCAGTGATTTTTAAAAAAGACACTTTTTATTATCAACATAATTTTTATCGCAGTTTTTTTCACAGTTTTTTACAAAGTTTTTATCACATATTTTTAACACGTTCCATAACTAAAGCTACATGAAAACTTTATTTTTGGTCTGCTAATACTCCTAGGAACCCCCATGATTCTTTTCAACCAACTTCCGAAAGGACTCACGAGCTTCTTGTCTCCCTTTTTCTATTAATGACTCTTCCGTTTCACATGATATTTTTTTCTTCGATTTCATTCTAACTTCTTCTTTCATCCTTTTATATTTTTCCAATTCATCTATAATTATTTGAAATTCATCATCTGTAACTTTGTTATCAAACAAAGCTTTTGAGACATGAGAAGATATAGTATTTAACTTAGTATCAGCAATCGTTTTAATCTTTTCATGTTTCTCTGCTTTGGATGTAGAGATCCTTACACTATATTTTCCAATTAAACTCATAAGACCAGTAAAAGCCGCTATTCCTTCTAATGCTATTACAACAGGTATAACTACTACTGTTGACAACAATCCTATCCCACAAGCTCCTGAAGCCATTGTAACTACAACTAAAACAGTATCTACATTATCTACTATTTTTGCTGCTCTGAAATATTTTTTACTCAAGGTTTCTCTTTTTTGTATTTCATTTTCTAAAAATTTTTGGATTTCATTAATTTTTTGTAACCTTTACCCCTGTCCCTCATCAATTGGAGGAGCAGTGGGTAATTTTGGATAAATATTCTCTTTCATCTCCATTTTTTATCAGAATGATATTTTTTTTATCATGGTTTTTTAAACAAAGCTATTAAATTAAATAGTAAACGAGGCATAAAAGCTCGTTTTCCTCAATTATTACGGTATCCTTTGAATTGTTTGTAATAGTAATTAGAATATCCTCAGCGGTTTCGAGGTTAACCTCATTTTGTAAACTACACCTCTTAAATTTCAAAGAGTATGCTAATGAGGTTAAAACAACTCCTTTAGTTATCATAAAACCAAAACCTAATAGTATTTGTTTTACTTGCTTTGGGTTTAATGTAATTTCTTCTTGACTAAAAATTTCCCAAGTTACTGGATTTACTTTTCTCGGTGGATGTTTTAAATTAGAAGCTGGAAGCCAATAGATTGTTTTTGGTTGACTAATTTTTGGTTTTACACCAAATTTATAAACACTCATTTTTTTTATAAATAATATTTAAGTATTATTTAAAACATTACAATATAGCTCCTAAAATAGGTATATTAGCAAATGGACTATAAGGTCCTAAAAGTAGTCATTTTCCTTCGTAAAACTTTCCACCTTGTTTTAAATACAAACCATCACCAACAGACTCTAATCCTTTACCTTTAGCTGGCCCTAAATAAAGTCCATTTCCATCAGTTTCTATCTGGCAAACACATCCTCCTTTTTTAAGGTAAAGACCTGATCCCATTGCTTTTTGTACTCCTGATGAGGCTAATCCAGAAAGAGCACCAACACCTAACGCTGGTAAAACAGTTTTTGCGATCATTGGCAAAGCTCTCGCAGCCAACCCAGCCAACATTCCGAGAAAACCAACCTCTATTTTCATATTATGTTTGAGTTGTTTTTCAGTCATTCTAATTGTTATACCTTTACCATTTTCATAGGCTTTAGCCATTTTCTTTGCTTGTGAATTGGTAATTGCTGTAATATCATTACCTTGTAAATCCTCATGACCTAAACGAATACTTACTGGACATCCAGCTTTAACAGCAGATTGAAGCTTTTGCTTTTGCCCTTCTGATATATTAACTTTAACAGTCGTATAATTTGTCATTTTATATATATTCAATATTTTTTTTATTACGCTTCTCTAATATGAAATCTAATTGTTAGATTTTCACCTCTAAGATTTAGTAAAGTTCCATTTTGGTCTGTGATTTTTACCACTAGGTTGTGTATTTCATCCATTGTTATTGGCAAATATACTAAATTGACTGGTGACTCAATTATCTTATATTCAGGAGAAACATTTGGGGAAAAAGAGTAGATCGTGTTTTGCGCTGAACCATTAACATAGCTTCCTGAGATAATATCAATGTTAACGAACAGACTGTTTATACTGAGAATGTTTACAACATTCTCCGACTCATGAAATCCTTGTGTATATTTTGCGTGAGTAAATCCTAATACTTTAGAAATGGGAGTTTGGATGGTTAAAATCTACTTGATAACCGTTTTCAAGGGTAAGACTAGACTTTAGAGTATTCGTGTTTGCAGAAATGTTAATGTAATATTCATCATTGGATACATCATAGTGCCTGTTTTTTCTCATTTCCTGATGAATGGTATCATTAATGTCTATGAGATCATAACTTCCTTCTGGTATTTCAATTTTAAACCATGAAGCACCATTGTCTGGAGAATAAATAAAGATGTTGTTTGCTGCATCAATGTTTGGAAAAGAGTAGTAAGTTTCAAGGTTTACTAAAGCTATTTCATACTTTTTATCCTTTTCCAGTTGAACTGGTGGCTTAAACATTGTTTTAAAGCGTGTTTTGTTGTCGCTTACTATAATTTGGAATGATGTTTTGTGGTCAGTATTTTTTACAATCTGTTTTGTCATTTACTAAAAATATTATTTAGGTTTGTGAAAATATATTTTGAGCTAAAATATATTTTTCAATTAATTTTTCCTAAGCACCTCTTTTAACTTAAAAAATAAATTCAACTTTTTAGGTTTGAAAAAGATATGAACTTTTAGATTCCTCAAAACACAACCCACGCACAGTAGTATTTCTCGTTTTTTCGGAAAAAAAGAATTTTATCTTAAGTATTTCATTTACATACGGTATTATTTCTTTTACATGTTTTCTATGTTTTTTATTAAGTTTATCTTCCTCTTCATTTTCAAAAATCTTCCCCCACTGATTTACATGAAAAAATAATTTCAAAACATATTTTTTTACAAAAAGAATGTATGATTCTTTTTCTTCATTAATATTATGTTCTTTAGTAAAAGAATCATACAGGTGTCGTCTGCTATGGAATGTGCCGTAAGTCAATTTTTCATGTTTTTGCGGGTGCGTAACTGGTACGTATGAGATGGTAGCCAATGTAACTTTTTTTGAATCGCTTTTTTTAATTGCCTTATTGTGCAACATTCAAGATTTTCTGGTAATTCATTTTCTACTGTATATTTTGCTACAGATATAACATCATGTATACTTGTACCTATGAATTCATATTCAAATTTTTCTATTCTATTTATTACTTTACTCATCTTATTTATTTCATTTTACGAAAATACAATAAATTCAATTTTTTTTTATACTGACTTAGGTATGTAAAAGTTGTCAAAGCCGTTTCTATACTTTCCATCATGTTTTTTACTAGTTAAATCAATGATAACAAAACCATGTGGTTTTTCCCATGATTTATAACAAAATCTTCTAAACTCATCCTTAGGCATATCTTCACTTACATGATCATTAAAAATATGATTAATGTTTTTTAGGTCTTGTGGGAAAAGACAGAAAAAATTTGCGTTTTCTCTAATAGTTTGCCTTGGTAGTCTAAAATAGTTTTGTGAGAGGTAAAAGCAGTCAGCATTACTATGTCTTCCCCGAATGTAGTAACACTCACACTTATTTTGCTTTTCTAAAAGTAAATCATCAAAAATCATTAAATTTTTGTTTTCTGAGCTCAACTCTCGCGGATCAGGCACATCCCCCGCAGTTTCAAAAAAACTACACTTTATATCCGATTTGTTTTTAATCGTTTTCACCCATTCTTCAACCAAAGCTGTTGGAGAAACATTTAAATCCTGTATCTCATCTCGCATGTTAAACAACCTTAAAATACCCTCTTTCGGTAGTCTTTCTTCAAAAGTTTTTTTAAGTATGCAATATTCCGGTTGAAAAAGACTTTTTCCGAAAACACACAACTCGTTGTAGTCAAGCCAACCCGGTCTGAGCAGAAGGTTAAGTAAAAGAGTGGTCTTACTCCATCCTGATTTACCTACGATTAACCCTCTAATACTTTTTGGTAAAAGGGGGTGATTAAATCTCTTTGATACTTCTTCGTTCCATGATAAATTCATAATATCCATTTTATATAAGTTTTTTTTAATTTTTATAAAAAAATGTATTGCGTTAAATGTAAAAAAGTTACTGATACAACCAACTTAGAATATGTTGTTACTAAAAATGGGAGAAATATGAAACGAGGAAAATGTGCGGTGTGTGGAACAACTAAAACACAGTTTGTTAAGGCACAGGATGTAAAAAAAAGGTGGATCAGTGCTAAATAAAGTTATAAATAATTTACCTTTTGAAATGCATCTCCCTGGGCATAATTTTACGGGACCTGGCACTAAATTAAAAAAAAAGACTCAACCAAGATTTAACACCAAAAAAATGGAGCAAACCAATAAACGGTGTTGATAAAGCTGCATACCATCATGATGTTTGCTATTTAAAAAATCCTACTACTAAAGTTAGAAACGAAGTGTGTGATAAAAATATGTTAACAGAGCTAGAAGGTATTTACAATCCAACGGTTAGGGAAAAAATGGATAAGTCCATTGTTAGTAAGCTCATTGGAACAAAGATGAGATTTGGAATGGGGGTTAAAAAAAAAAATTCAGCATGATAAATTTATCAGAAGAATTACACAAACCTGTATAAAGAAAATTTAAGAAAAGGAGAGTTAGAGTAAACGGTATTGATAGGATATGGACTGCAGATTTAGTAGACATGCAAGCATTTTCTAAATTTAATCGTGGTGTAAAATATCTTCTAGCTATTATTGACATCTTTTCCAAATACGGTTGGTTGGTACCATTAAAAGACAAAACAGGGAGATCTGTTGCTATAGCATTAAAGAGTATTTTTAAGGAGAGAAAACCAGATAAAATGTGGGTGGATAAGGGTAAAGAGTTTTATAACAAAGATGTTAAAGACTTGATTGAATTGTATTCTGCTGAAAATGAAAAAAAATCTAGCGTGGTTGAGAGATGGATTAGAACAATGAAAGAAAAAATGTGGAAGTATTTTTCTGCCCACTCCACAAACGTTTACATGAACGTGTTACCAGATCTCGTTAAAGAATATAATAACACAAAACATTCTTCCATTAAAATGACACCAGTAATGCAAATAAAAAAGAAAATGAAACCAAAGTTTGGAGAAATCTTTACCCCGATCATCTTGAAATAAAAGATATAAAACGTAAGTTTTCCGTTGGAAACAAAGTAAGGATAGCTAAAAAGAAAAAGACCTTTAAAAAAGGATATACCACAAGATGGACTGAAGAGGTTTTTACAGTGTCTGAGGTAAAACATACATTGCCTATAACATATAAAATTGAGGATCTTAATGGAGAAGAAATACAAGGTACCTTTTATGAACCTGAGCTACAAAAAACTAGTCAGGAGTTGTATAGGATAGAAAAGGTTATTAAAAAGGGAAAAAAGAAATCTCTAGTAAAGTGGAAAGGTTATTCTAATGAGTTTAATTCATGGGTTGATAATAAAGACATTGTAAATATTTCAGCATAAAAAAATGCTAGATATTACAATTAAAAAAAAATTTTACCAAGTAGACCGTTAAACAATTTAGAACTGGAAGATGCAGCAAAACGATTAAAGATTCCTTTATTTAGGGGAGTATTTTTACGAAACACTCTACCGAAAAAGTGTAGAAAAAAGGAATGTGGTATATTAAACCTTGATGACACGAGCGGGTCTGGTACACATTGGGTTGCTTGGTATAAAAACAGTAAAACTAAAAATTACTTTGACAGTTATGGTATACAACCACCTATTGAAATTCAAGAGTATCTAAAAAGTCCAATACATTACAATAGTGATCATTTACAACAAGCTGGGCAAGTATTTTGTGGTCATTTATGTTTGTACATTCTTAAAGAGCTGGGTTTGGGTAATAAATTTCAAAAAGTGCTAAATAAACTTTTTTAGTAGTAAAAAAATGCCTGTTGATAAATTTGGAAGAATGGATGATGTTAAAACAAGCGGTGATGGTGTGTCACTCGCTTACATAAGTAATAATTTTTTACGTAAAGATGGAACAACCACCGTTACCGGTTCTATAAATATGGCTGGTAATACATTAACGAGGGTTAGTAATCCGGTAAATCCTCAAGACGTCGCGACTAAAAATTATGTTGACACCAACTTGGGGTTGTTGGATGAAAACGGAGGATACCATATGACAGGGTATTTAAACATGGGTTTTAATCCGATAAGAAACGTTATGGAGCCAACAGAACCGAGTGAAGCTGCTACTAAAAGTTATGTGGATAGGAGTGGCAAAGCAATAGTGCAGCAACAAGACGGCACTTTTTCCGCTGTTGCAGATATAAATATGCGGGGGTATACTTTAACGAATCATATAGATCCCGCAAACCCGCAAGACGTTGCAACTAAAAAATACGTAGATGTTGCCAATCGAGCCTTTGTTTACGGATCTGAAGGGTACATAGCAGTTGGTGACGTTTCTATGGGTGGGCGGAGAATTTTCAACGTCGGAACGCCTTTTTAAAACCAACAAGCCGCAAATAATTTTTACGTAGACGTTAATATAGAAAACGTTAAAAGTTATTCGGGAAGCGGTGCAATATTAAAAAACCCAGAAGGAACCTTTTCTGCCGTTAGCGATATCGACATGAATGGCAACTCTTTAAAAAATATCGCAGACCCAAGGGATCCACAAGACGTGGCAACTAAGGCTTACGTAGACGCTAATAAAGTAATGGCGCCGAGACTTATTGGTCCTAAACCTATTATAACCGTGTGGGCTAAAGAAAATGGCCCAATAGGAAACGACAATTACGAGTTTTCATTTGGTAATGGTAATTCAGGCACTGACCATGGTTTGGGCGGTTACTGTATGAGTGCGCCGGGTAGAATTATAAGAGGTAGTTTAACGGTTGTTAAAGATGACCTTAATATACCAGAAGAGGTAAAAGTTAATATCGTGGTAAACGGAGTAGAGCAGGTTTATTATTCTATTATTAAAAAGAAAGATGAGACTTGCAGCTGTGTAGTTTTTCCTAAACCACTCGAAATAAAGCAATGCTACATCATAAACTTTATCTCAAGATCAGACAACCCTAACGTGCGTCCGCTTACATATCCATTTTGGTAGAGTTAGACTTGTAAAAATATTTAACACGTAAAGTGTTAAATATTGAAAAAGGATCAGTTTTAACCACGTGACATAGTATTTCACAACTTTGTCTAATATTTCGCAATGTATACTCGTATAATATCACTCTAGACTGGACTTTTGAGGATAATGGTAGTATATTATGATATTAATAATTTTTTGCTTTGTTTTTTTTTTCTGAAAATTGAAATTTATACGGTAATTGTATAAAATATGATTTTTATTTATGATAATAAAGCAGTCTTACTTCCTTGTTGTATTTTAATTTTGTAAGAATGTTATTACTAACAAAAATGATAACCTCTGGCGAGGCCTAACAGCCTGTAAGTTAATACCGAAAATGACAACCTCTTGCGAGGCCAAACAGCCCGTAAGTTAATACCAAAGACTAACATAAACTGGTAACCTCTGGTGAGGCCTAACAGCCCGTAAGTTAATACCGTATAAATACATTTCTTACACATTAAAAACACAATGTTGTAAGGCTGCTGTTTAAAAAACAAAATAAGTATTTTATACAATTATTGTACAGGTTAAACATTTAAAAAAAGAAAAAAAAAACAGGGTAAAAATGTTTGTTGATATTATAATATACTACCATTTACGGTTTTGGTGGTGTTAAGTGAAAGCCATAGGGTTGTGTACTAAATAATACTTCCTCTTTCGTTTTCGATGAGGAGGTATGAAAAAATGGTTTATATCATGGTAGTGTCATGACTCACCTTACTTCATCTATGCTTTCTCTTATGTTAAGGTATAGAAAACGGAGTTAAAGGTGATTCTTAAGCCAGTTTAACGTTTTTCAACATTATTTAGCTAGGTTAAAAATATCAAAATTTATTTTTAGTCTTATAAATTATAGTTTAGTTATTTTCTTCCTCCTCTTCATAAGAGCTTGACTCTTCATCTGAAACACTAGGTAAAATTTCCTTTTGAGGTGGGTTAACATTTTTTTCTGTTACTTTTACTGATATAACTTTAATTTGTATTGTTTCAGTATTTTGATTATAAAAAATTCCTTCTATTTTTAAAACGCAAACCACTTTACAAGGGGTTTTTGTATATAAAAGAGGATTTACTTTTTCATACTTACTTTCTTCATTTTTTGCAAAAAAATCGGTATTTATTACAACTTTACCATCACTATCTTTTTTATCTAAAAGCTTTGGATAAAATTTGGGCGACTCTCCATCATTATATTTTAAAATTTCAATTTCGCTAAGATTTCTAATTTTTTTTAACTCTTTTCCTTTTTGATTTTGAAAAAAGTTCGTTAACTTCTCCATATCTTTTTTAAATTCTTTTTCTTTTTTGGTAGGTTCTTGTTGGTTATAAAAACAAACTAAAGATAAACCATAGCCAGTTGGAGTTGGGTTTTTCTGTTTTTTTTTTTCATAAGTAATAGCACCATATGAAAACAAAGGTGGAGTATGTATATATAGTGGTCCTTTTTACCAGTAGAGTATTCATACTCAAGTGGTATTTTATTGTAATTATATGTTGAATTTATATATATATTGTTTAAATTTAGAGAAAGCTTTTCTTCACAAAGCTCTCCCGATTTAATACTATTCGTTTTTGTAGTCATTTTTCCTATAAATTATTATTTCTTAAGCCATTTTTTCAATTTTTTTTAAATTAAAATTGTAAACCTTTGTGGGTTTTATAATTATAGATTTTTTAGATTTCAAGATTTTTGGATTTTTTGGATTTCTTTTTTAGATTTCAAGATTTTTTGGATTTTTTGTTGGATTTTTTGATTTTTTTAAAATTTTTTTGGATTTTTTGGATTTTTTGGGTTTTTTGGATTTTTGACACAAATCGATCAAATACAAAAATTACACCACATTATGATCATTAGGGCCAATTTTTGATACAAATCGATCAAATACAAAAATTACACCACATTATGATCATTTGGCCCAATATGACCAAATTCCTAACTACTGATGTGTACGTATTCCGAAATTTTTTTTTCTGTCTTGTGTGATATTTTCTTTGCCTGGGACGCATTTATTTCAGCCTGAAAATTCTCGGGTATATAATAAAAAACACTTACACATGTGCTGTAAGCCAGGCCTCGCAATCGGAGTCTTCTGCTGAGTTGTAAGCTACTCTTCTTGAGAATGATGTGCAACAATAGTCATATATATCGAAGCTGAATGTTGAGTGACAACAGTACTTCTCGCACCATGTATAGTCATTATAACCAATTTGGCAACATTCCCGACCCTGGACCAGGCTTACACCTGTTCAAAACAACATTGAAATGAGCTATGCTCTGTGAAAAGGGGGCTCAATGCATATGCAAAAAGTATCGACTCAGGTCAGCCTGCGCAGTCCGCGCAGGCTGACCTGTGTCGAAACCTTTTTGCTATGGGTCAATTTTCTGCATGTCAAAGGATAATCTTACCTCATGATTCAGTTGGTTATTAGACAAAATGGAGTGTATGGACCCATATTCAAATGATGACTGGCTTGGTAAGTTGCATCACGGAGATGCATTAAACTCCCTATTGCCAGAGCATGACTCGAGTAATAAATCAGCTTGCAACACGCGAAAAGGGGCATGTGGACATTTGCGTAAAGTGTCGTCTCAGATCAGCCTGTGCAGTCCGCGCAGGCTAATCTGAAACGACACTTTCTGTTTTTATGTAATTTTCTGTTTTGCGCATGTCTACTGAAGAACAAAATCTAATGTACACGTAAAGTGCCGTCTCGGATCAGCCTGCGCGGATTGCATTGGCTGATCTGAGACGACACTTTACGCAAATGTCCGAATGCCCCTTTTCGCGTGTTGCAGGCCAAATCAGCTTGCACACAAAATGTCACACTACATAAAACGAAGTCCTCAGTTTAAATCCTTACCAAACGACAAAATTTTAGGCTTGTCAAACTCAAAAGCATTTGCAGAAGACAAAATTAAATATGGCTCTAAGTGATGGGGTTTCTTTTTAAAAAGGGAAGAAAACATTTTAGGAAGAGGAGAAAAAATATCTATACCAGATGATACACAAGTCAGTTCATTTTCTGAGTGGAGGTCAATGCATGAGTCCGTCCTTTGTGTAGAGGCTGATACATGAGTTATCCCCCCTTCTGTGAGTGGAGAGGTTGATGCATGACTCAACTGATTTCATAAAAGGTTGTTAAGTAAGCCCTTCCGTGTGTGTGAGATCGATACATAAGTCAGCCCCTTCTTAAAGGTTGATACATGAGTCAGTCTCCTTCGTGGTGTGAAGGTTGATATGTTGGTGAGCACCCTTTCTCTATGTATAAAGGTCGATACATGAGTCAGTTCATTTTCCTTGTGTATAGGCTGATATACGAGTCAGCTCACTTTCTATATGTGAAAGTTTATGTACGAACTAGGTCCTTTTCTCCATGTTAGTATTGACACATGAACAAGCCATCTTCTGCGCGTGAAGTGTGATGTATGAGTCGGGTTCTTTTCTCTATGTGAAGGTTGATACATGAGTTAGCTCCTTTCTCTATGTGAAGGTTAAGACATGAGTCAGCTTCTTTTTTTCCTTAGTGAAGGCTAATACATGAGTCGGCATCCTTTCTCTATGTGAAGGTTGATTCATGTGTCAGTATCCTTTCCCTACGTGAAGGTTGATACATTAGTCAGCCCTTCTCTCTGTGTGAAAATTTATGCATGAGTCATCCCTAGATGTGTGAAAGATGATACATCAGTTATCATGTGAATGCTGACATTATTTTCCAGCTCTCTTTTGTGTGTGATGGTTGATACAAGAGTCAGTCCCATTTTCTGTGTTTGAAAAGTTGTTTCATAAGCTAGACCCATTTTGTATATAAAAGGCTGGAGATTTAGTCAATCGCTTTTTTCATGTGAAGATTATTACATGAGTGACTCTCCTTCCTTGCGCGGAGGTAATTATTAGAGGCAATATTTTTTATCGCTGTGACAGTAGTTACATGAGTGCGCTCCCTTTCTGTTGCGTGAAGGTTATTACAAAAGTCAGCTATTTTCTGTATGTGAAGGTTGGTACATGAGTGAGATCGCCTTCTGTTGATATAAAAGTAAACTCTTTTGTGTATGTGATGGTGATACATTTGTTATGTATCAAGCGTCAAGCTCAAAAATTGGGAGGGACAGACTCTTGTACCAGCTGTCACGTTCTAAAGGGGTAAGGGGCTGATTCATGTATCAACCGTCACATAAAGAGGGGGGTTGGTTGCTGACTCTTGTATCATACTTTCACTCACAGAGGCGAAGTGAGCCATGTATCAGCCAGCATGCACAGAAGCAGTTGGAATCATTTGCCTACCTTCACACCCATACGGATACCTACTCACTCATTATTTGAACCATGCTTTGGCAAAAGGGGGGCTAAATGCATCTTCGTGATGTTTAATATCAAGCAAGACATCACATAATTCCTAAAAACCATTATGTCTACCAACCGATTGTGTCATAGGGTAGATTGGTCCTTTGACTTACAGAAATTTGACCGATGGCGAAAAGTTTCGGCCCATGTCAACCTGTACGGACTGCGCTGGCTGACGTGGATCGATACTTTTCGCAGATGCATTAAGCCCCCTTTTCAGAGCGCATGGCTCACTTTTAAAAATGGTGTACAGTATATTATTTTGTATGCTTCGTTAACTCTCTTGGAAAAGCCGATCAAACATCGAGCAACAGATTTTTAACCGCGTTTGAACGTATACGATGATAAAAACAAGAACACGTGTCCTCTAAATAATCCTTTCTACTTTGATGAAACAAAGTATCTCCAAAAAAGCACGTTTCATAGCTCAGAAATATAATAAATGGTCGCCATTTTGTTTATTTATATAACCCTAACAACGGAGATATATTCGTCGATATTGAAAACCGGCAAAATGATGATAAATCTATGAAACGCTTATCTTCCAGCATTTACAATAATAGAAAAGATATGGAAAAAAAAATTGATTTTAAAAACTATAAAATCGTGAGAAATTATGTACACAATATCTCGGTAATTTTAATAAAAATCAGCTGTTTTGTCCGTCCATTCGCCAGGCTGTCGGGTCAAATTGATGATCCGGATCTGTGTTCATGGTCTTCCGGCAGTCAGCCGGTCGGTTAAAAAATCCCGCTACCGGTAGTCAGCCGGTCTGTGTACCCGTAGACAGCCGTTCAATGGGATGATCTGGCTGTCTGGCTACTGGTAGTCAGCCGGTCGGTGGATTGATCTGTAACCGGTAGACAGCCGTTTAATGGGATGATCTGGCTATCTGGCTACCGGTACTCAGCCAGTCGATGGAATGATCTGGCAACCGGTAGTCGGCCGTTCAATGGGATGATCTGGCTATCTGGCTACCAGTAGTCAGCCGTTCGGTGGAGTGATATAGCTACCGGTTGTCAGTGAGTCGGTGGAATGATCTTGTTACCGGTAGACAGCCGTTTAATGGGATGATTGGCCATCTGGCTACCGGTTGTCAGCCGTTCGGTGGAATGATCTGGCTACTGGTATTAGCAGCTCAGGAGATAATCAGGCTATCTGGCTACCAGCAGTCAGCCTTGTAAGTGGCATACTTTGAACTAGAAGAAAATACCACCACCACCACCCCTTTTTCTTTTATTTTTAGCTCAACTCGAATCAACGCTATATGTCAAAATTATCGTAAAGCATTCATAGCTTATGGAGGAGCTTCTTAAATTTTACAGATCTTCTTCATTTCTTTTCAAAGAAATTACTATTTACAAAAAAAAAACGTCTTAATGATAAAAAGGAAAAAGGAACTTGAAAAACACCGGTAACCAGCATTTTCTGTTTTTCCCAAGATGCTTTTTACCGTTCCACAGACAAATCCCATCAAGTGAGTTACTTTCGATCTGTCAGTTGCTCGAATGCGAACTCTGTCATTTAGGAAACTCTAAACTTTTTGCGGGGTAGTGACGAAATTGTGCTGCCATAGATTAAGCACTTCCTGGTCCATATTCGACGATTAAAATGTACTCCGCGGCCCATATTCTACGTAGAAAATGTGGTCCAAAACTCGACTAAACCATGAGGTAGAATGGTCCTTTGACATGCAGAATATTTACCAATAGCCAAAAGTTTTGACCCAAATCAGCTTACGCTTAAGGTGTCGATATGTTATGAATTCACTCGACTTCATAAAAAGATAATTGGATTATACCAGAATAATTTTGTATTAATCTCATTATTTTTGTGTTGTTGGGTGGATACTTTTCGCAGATGCATTAACCCACTTTTTCACAAAGTATTACTCTAATGATATAAAATGAAAATAATAAAATTACCTGCCAAAACCACAAAGGTTACAAACAAACCGTATCTTATCATCCCGATTTCGTTCACTTGAATGTCCCCGTTTACGCGTGTCAACGATTTTTATTTTTAAAACCCTGTAACTTCTTGAATAAATTTTAATAGACGATTTTCAAAAAATGCTTGAATTAAAATAGGTTAAATTAAGATCAGTTGCTAGTACGTGGAAATATATGACAAGAGAAACAAGTGAAAACACGTGTGCATTGGAGAGATTTTTCTTTTTGCCACAATAATTTTTATAAGTGGTTCACCAGAAGAGAGGAAAATTCATTTTGCTGGATGTAGTGACTAACTAGGAAGTACCTCGAACATTTATCACTGATAACGCCTTAGTTTCGTCAACAAAGAAAATGTCGAAATAGAAATATACCTGTTTGTGTATTGACTCTTAACCTCATAGGCTGCTAAGCGCGACTCAAGGACCTTTTGCGAGCGGTGTAGATCAAGATCAGACTGCACAGAACGTACAGTCTGATCTTTGATCTACATTGTCCGATAGGAAGATATTTTCCCCAAAAAATACTACCTTTGAAAAAGCAACATTTGGGGTTTTTACTATCGACTTGAAAATTTCTTTTAAACCTGTTTAGCAGCTTAACGGTTAACCAGACAATCGTGAGTTTTAATCCTGCTAAGCCTGACTCACTGACCTTTTGCGGACAGTGTAGATCAAGATCAGACTGCACAGAACGTGCAGTCTGATCTTGGATCTACACTGTCCGATAAGGAGACATCTTTCTTTCGGAAATACCTTTGAAATAGCGAAATTCGGGTTATTACCATCGGCTTAAAAGTTTCGTGTTAGTTATATAGCAGGATAAGGGTTAACAACCCTGAAGAAAGAAGTCTTATGAAAAATTCAAAGCGGAAAGGGAAAAAATGTTGGTAACTTTGTTTCTTTTTAACCGTTCCAAATGCAAAATTATGTTTCTAAAGTCATATTCTATCGAGCCATGCCCTGGCAAATGGGGGTATAATTTATCTCCGTGATGTATTATACTAGGCAAGTCATGACATATCTTTGAATCTATAAAATCCATTTTGTTTAACAACCGACTAGATCATGGGAAAGAATTGTCCTTTGACATGCAGAAAATTTAAAAATAGTAAAAAAGTTTCGGCCCATGTCAGCCTGCGCGGACTGCGCTGGCTGACATGGATCGATACTTTTTGCAGATGCATAAAAGCCCCTTTTCATAGAGCCTAGTTCATTTGCAGTTTACTGATAACATCTTTGTTGCATGTACCTCGATAAAACCATGTTCGAAATTGTAATCTTTCCGTTTGTATATCTTTCTCTTTACGAAATAACCCCGAGCTTTGACTACTCTGATTAATGAAGGCTTTTTCTAAACACCATGGAAAAGAAACAAAATGCTGGTAACGTTTTCTTACCCTTCCAAATACAAGTTTAAGTTTCTAAAGTCACATGTGATCGTGTCATGCTCGGGGAAAAGGTAGTTAAATGCGTCTCCTTGATTCATCATACTAAGGAAATTGACACATAAATATGGATCCTTGAAAACAATTTTGTCTAACAACAGACTGGATTATGAGGTAGAATGGCCCTTTGAAACTCAGAAAATTTTCGAATAGCAAAACATTTCGACCCATGTCAGGCTGTACTGACTGTGCAGCCTGATATGGATCGGTACTTTTTGCAAGTGTTTTAAATCTTTTCTCATAGCATGGCCCAATGATTAACAGTAAATTATCTCAATTTGAATAAGATTAAAATTTTGTTATCTAGTAAGGAATTAAAGCACGTTGCGCTTATCTTAACTTTAAACTTTTACCAAACAACCCCTGGTTTTTACGACCTTGAGATACAAGCCTTTTGAAAACATTTTGGGAAAAGGAGAAAATGCTGGTAACCAGCATTTTCTCCTTTTCCCACAATGTTTTCTACCCTACGGAAACAAATTTCAATTTTTGAGTTACGTTTATTTTGTCGTCTGCAAGTGCTTTCAGTTTGGACAAGTCTAAAATTTTGTCGTTTGGTAATGAGTTAAACTTTTACCAAACATTCCAATGTTTAAACGACTCTAACGAATAAAGCATTTTGAAAACATTGTGGAATAGGGAGATAATCTGGTTGCCAGCATTTTCTCCTTTTCCCACTGGGTTTCCCACCATTTTAAAGCTAAAAATCATCTTTTGAGCTACATTTAATTAATCGTCTGAAAATGCTTTCAAGTTGGTCGAGTTTAAAATTCTGTCGCTTGTTAACAAAGGTAAAACAAGCTATCGGTGACATTGTGTAAATACGGTGTGCAGCAGAAAGATACCGAACTCAACAGGAAGTATTTAAAGGAACCTTTATAGTTTTTATGCCATCATAGATTTTATGATTTCAGATTTCCTTTAAAACACCGATAAATACGACCAGAAATATATTTTTTTTTGTAATCGTAAAAATTGTACGGTTACATTCAAATAATAACAAAAAAAAAAGTGTATTTTTTGTCATTCATATATAAAGCGGGATGTTCATATTGTAATTGGTAACTACGTCTATTTTTATGACATAAGATAATACGAATCTTCGGAATCGACGTCCGTTGTTGATCACGTGACATTCCCACAACTCTTTGCAAAATTAAGGCGCGAAATCTAAAAATCTAAGTAAATCGTTGAGGAAAAAAGATATACGGTACCACTGATTTTTTTTTTTTTTCTCTTATAACTTATAGCTTTTTTTTCTGTACTGATGACTTGCCAACTAGATCTATCACCTTATTTAGTTCAGTGATAAATATAAGGTTAAATTTAAGAATATCTGAATAGCATCTTTTAACCCTTTACCACACAATCCCGAATTTAAACGACCCTGAGGAAGAAGCCTTTTGAAAATAGAAAGGGAAAAGGAAAAATATGCTGGTAACCAGCAATTTCTCCTTTTCACACAATGTTTTCTACCTTATTAAGGTCGAAATTCCATCATTTGAGCCATGTCGTCTGTAAATGCTTCCAATTTGGACAAGTCTACATTTTTGTTGTATTGTAAAGAGTTAAATTTGGTTCTACGTTAAACCGTCTTTTATTGACACAATATTCAAGTCCAAACATCTCAATCATGTTGTCACCCGAAGACAATATGGCCTGCAACACCCGAAAAGGGACAGTCGGACATTTGCGTAAAGTGCCGTCTCGGATCAGCCTGCGCAGTCCGCGTAGGCTAATCCGAAAGGACACTTTCCGTTTTTATGTAATTTTCTGTTATGCGCAAGTCTACTGTAGCACAGAATCTAATGTAGTCGTAAAGTGCCGTCTCGGATTAGCCTGCGCGGACTGCGCAGGCTGATCCGAGACGACACTTTACGCAAATGTCCAAATGCACCTTTTCGCGTGTTGCAAGCCATACTATCTTACCGTAGATTATCTTTTTACCAAACGACAAAATTTTAGACTGGCCCAAATTCAAAACATTTGCAGACAACAAATTAAACGTTATTCAAAACGTGAAATTTGTCTTTCATAGGCTAGAAAACATGGTCACGCTGGAGAGACCTTACGTTCTTGATCCAGGTCAACGTTAATGCTCCTGTCAATTGAACGTACCCGCTCCAGGTAAAAACATGGCTGCGCCCATAAGATTTTGCAAGTTAACGACGTTTCGTCGGGTTGTCAGTGCGCAACATTTTTGCGCATGTCTCTTCGCTTCTCTGTTTTCTAGCGCGTAACTTTTTCTGATTGTAGTACTATTATTGGACTACTGATTTTTGCTGCAAGACGTGGAGAAAGTAGTGGTAGATACATTTTTTTTTTTTTTAAGATCAGTTTATGAAGGTGTAAATCATTCCTAAACAGCGAAAACGGAACATGTACATTTGTCGTACATTACTTATCCGGATAGTAAGTTTAGTGTGGTAAAAAGAGAAAATTACAAGTATTTTCTCCTTTTCAACGTTTTCTAACCCTCTTTCCTGGGTATTGATAGAAATCAGGATCGTTTGATTCATTTTGCTATAAGGTTCGTAAGTAAACTACGCCTTTGAGTAATTCTGGACAGTTCTACTTGTATTGTTCTTCCATTCTCCCACCTATTAAAATATACCACATGTATTTGGTATTAACCCTTTCCTAAATGAATTAAATTGGAACTTCAAAATTGAAAGAAGCTGCAGACAACAAATTAAACAAGGTTTAAATGAGATTAAAAGAACCGTTTGTGCAGAAAAGGTTGTTGGGAAAGGAACAATTGCTTGTAATGAACAATTACCCCTTTTACCAAAATGTTTTCCAAAGCCGTCCCATACCAATGTTAAATCTAGACTATATCAAGGAAAGGGTTGACAGAGTACAATCTTTACTGTGAAAAAAACATGATTTAGTGCTAGAAATAATACATCTTACTAAGTAATTTGAAATCTTGGGTGTTTTGTGTCACTTTCTTTGTTCCAAGGGAGGTAATTGAGTTCGAATATTGGGAAAAGTAGCCTGGCAACCTATCTTTTTATTTTTTTGCATTTTTTGATAAAGGATATAATCATGTATACATGTATTTCTGAGAAAAATGAGAAAAATATTTGCGCTAGATTTTTTTGAGGGTCAAATAATGTCCTGATTTTCTGTGATAAAATAAGCAATTTTGTGGGCTAAGGGTTTTATTGAAACATAGATAGCGTATCATTAATTTGAAATATCTGTTAATTTCTCATCAAAGTCAGAGGATCCATTGTTTCACTATGAATTTAAAACACAGAGAACATGATGTGACTGAAATTACAGATTTTAATCACAAAATTCTGACGTATGCTGCAATAATTGGGTTTTTGTGTAATGTCACGGAGAGAGGTTAGACATATAAACACTTCAAACCTGCTTTGCTGTTGAGCTAGCTTTTACAGCGATGCGGTTTGGTGCAGCTCCCTCCGTGTAAGTTAAGCAACGTGTGTTGAGTTAGTGCCTGGATGGGCGACCAGGGCGTTGCACGTCACAGTAATTTGAAAAAAGGGCTTGTTCTTCGTGGGCTCCGAACTTTTTGGTTTATCTGGCAACGTCTGATTATCTCTTCGCATATTGAAAGAACATACTTTGAAGTGTTTCTGTGTCAAATTTCACGAAATTCTCTGCGCTAGAAATAACTCGCTGAAACGCCTTTAGTACAAAATCATATTTTTTTTACATGTTAATGAATAGATATGCAGTTGAAGGTTGTCGTACGGAATGTCTGGGATGTCAGTACACGTTAATCTGTAGTTCTTCTGGTGGTTAATCGTTTGTTGAAGAAGTTTAATCCGACAAACTTTCGTCGGTGACTATATATATATACGATTTCTGGAAAATCAATACTTGGAGTCTCCAGAAACCTTTGTAAAACATATACACTCGATATTCTGGAATGTGTGCCGTGTCAGGTGACTTATATAATGATTATTCCTCACAACTATAAACCGAAAAAAAATTAAATTGCAATTATAAAGCGATATTTTGCCATTTTTGCATTACAACGTAACATGCTCCTAAATTCAATACGACGATCCAGCTCCTGAGTTGAAACACGATATGCGTAAGTCTTCGTGTTACAGTAAACAATTTTGTCATTTCGGTCAAGATTCTATTTTAATTATCGTGGTCACAGTCATAGGTTCGCCATCGTTATTAATAGCAATAATTATTATGAATGACCAATTATATATTCCAAATCAGCTGAACATCTATAGACATCGGTTCAGGCATTAGTTTCAGGCTAAATAGTGAATTCTATAGAAATACAATACACCCTAAAAGAACAGGTGCAGTGTTCAACACTGTGGCCTAGTCACATCTCTAAGATTACATTGTCATCCTTATTTGGTGTTGTGGTTAGTGAACATATTTTACACAGCCTACTGTAAAACCTGTATGTTTTAACCCTTTACCAATATTTCCCAATTTAAATAAACTGATGTAGAAAACTAGGCAAAACATTTGGGCTTTATTTTTTCTTTTCTCACATTGTATTCTATCAATGAGATATGTATCTTTCAGTTTAGTCACATTTTAAACTGATTTCTGAAACTTGATACCTGTCGATATAGATCGGTAGATCGGTTCAAATGTGTAGTTAATAAATACTTGAATGGCAGTACAATACTACAGCACGTTGAACCTTTTTATCTTATTGAGCATGTATTCAGACGATCTCGGGTTCTCTGTTTCTCTCCCCAATTTTATTAAGCTGGCAGAATCAGGCACTCATCGTCAAAAAAATGGAGAGAGAGAGCGGAAGGAAGAGAGAGAGAGGCAAAGATAGCGTGGGGCGGATTTGTCTGATAGGCCTTTGTCTTCTCAACTTGTTTCAGAAAGTAACGATCCTAAGTTGTCTGTAACAATTTTATATAGATCTACACAGTTTGTGAGGTTTTTTTTTTTTTCTTATGAAAGTGGTCAAGGCTGAATACATATTTCATTCAAATATTAAGGTAGTACCATCCTAATGGAAAACAGCTATTTCCACTATAATATCATCCTACAAAATTAGCTATAATTAAAAATGAGTATTATTGTACTACTTTAACCGAGCCCCTTTTTCCTTTTTTCCTTCTTAGACTTATCATTCATAAATCTAAAATCACTATATTCTCATTACAAAGGGAGATAATAATTACCCCCCCTTTTCAGGAAATTAACAAAAGTATCAACAAATAATTTCAAGACAGACATCAAAGGAATTTCTGGTCGGTTAGAAATGTGCAAAAATGTTATAATATCAGTATAAATCCTTATTATCAACTAAAATGAAATTTTATTCCATGTTGCACTAGAAGCGTTAGGATGGTAATACCTTAATTTCAAATTTTATCGGAAAATGGAACATAAATGATACCAGTGTAAGTGAGTGTTTTAAATGTACGAAGTAAATAACGCTTTGGGTGAAAGAAAAAAAGTCGTCTGCAACATAATTTCTTTCAGTATGAAAATGCTTTTAAAAAATCTGCCGTAGATAATCACACGAATTCGTTCTTTTTTCCCTTATCTATGCATAGTTAACACTGCACGCAAACTGCGAAATGTCATGATCAGGCACCGCAAGCTTCGGTAGCGGTTGATCCGGGACTGCATTATTTGCCTATGTTGTTTTCTGGTGCCAAAAGATTTAAGGATTTACCGGATCTTTTTTCATGCAAAAAAATAAAAAACTATGCATCTATATAAATTTCACACACACAAAAAAGGCTTGTTAATTTGAAACAAATTCGTCATTCGTCATTTGTAAGCTACTTTAAGGTTTAAATAGGGTTTGCTGTTTTACAAAGGTGTGAAAAGATCTTTACATATCTTAGTATTAGATATAACTAGATGTTTTTAGGTGTGCAGCTGACAAGGCATATGGTTGGTTGTTCGTTGATCATTATTATTAATTTACATTAACCAAGAGGAGTCTTGTGATGACGATATCGAAGATGATAGTTATAATAGTTATGGATCTAGTGCATGATAGTTATGATAGCTATGGATCTTGTGCATGATACTGTCTGTCATCAAGCTCTTCATGTATATGATGACATTTCATTTCAAAAGCATCAATAATCAGGACGAGAAACCTGACTAACAGAAAGACCGAAAGACGGACAGACAGACAGTTATACATATTGATCAAAAAAGACAAATTGTTTGATTAAACTCACAGACAATCGCTTATAATATCGTACTCTGTTTCAATTCAGGAGCTGGATCGTTTTATTGAGTTTTGGAGTATGGAGCGTTGCCTATAACAATTGACAGAAAGTTGCTCTATAATGAACATCGTGTATTTTTTTTTTTTGCTTAGAACTGGTGAATAAAGCATATATGAATCACTTGGCAGAGCACAAACTTCAGAATATCGTGTTTGTATGTTTAACAAAGCTTTTTGCTGACTTCCGCGTGTTGATTATTCAGAAATCATAGTCGCTGACGGAAGTTTGTCGGATTAAATGTCTTCAACAACCAACCAACCACCAAAAGAACAACACAGAAATATGCACCGACATCCCAGACATTCCGTGCGACAACCGTCTAGTGCATATCTATTCATCTGATTGTCAAAGAAGTACGTTTTGGTGCTTACCTAGCAAAATTCTAGGGCGCAGCCATGCTTTTACCTGGAGCGGGTACGTTCAATTGACAGGAGCAGTAACGTTGATCTGGAGCAAGAACGTAAGGTCTCTCCAGTGCGATGGTGGGGAAAAGGACAAAATTCTGGTTACCAGCATTTTCTCCGTTTCCCACATTTTCTTTTTTTGTTTTTCAAAATCTTCTTCTTTGGGTTGTTAAAACTCCGGATTGTGTTGTAGAGTTATCTTTGTAAAATAAGCAGCAAAATGAAAAATTACTCGTTACTAGATATTTCTCCTGTTTGGACCGCTTTTTTCCTGTTTTGATTTACGCAGTATATAAACATTTCATAATACTGATTGTCTCTAATTCACAAGGATATTTTTTCCTTGTCGTCTGCTGTTGTCGTCTGCTGAGAATTTGTTTCCGGGGCTGGAAAGGGGGGGGGGGGGGTCTGGGGTGATGAGTCGTGTCGGTCTTTGCAAAACAATCCCGAAAAACAAGGCTTTTGAAAACGTCATCAGAAAATGAAAAAATGCTGGTAACCAGAAAAATACTGGTTACCAGCATTTTCTCGTTTTCCCATAAAGTTTTTTCTACCCTTTTAAGAACAAATTCTAATATTTAGCCAAGATTAAGATTTCGGCCGCAGATGCTCTCAACGGGTCCACAGTTTTGTCGTCTGGTAAGGAGGGAATAGATAAATACAGAGCAAATAATACGAAACTGTTTCGATAAATAGGGACATTATCTTACAAAAAAATCTTTAGCCCTGTGTCAGTCAACATATGAATTTCCCGTTTTTCAGTGTATTTGATTAGATCTAGGTTCTTATCTATGAGAACCACTCGAAAATTCGTTGCGGTATTTCATACACACATTTTTTTTTTTGTTTCTATTGATTTCCATCGCGAAACATTAAAGGGCTACGTAACCTCCATTTTCTCTTTTTTCCCTCGACGTTGTCTACCATTTCAAATACAGTTTCTAATAGACTTTTAAAGCCACGTTTGAAATCACGTCTGCAGATGTTTATGGTCAGTATCCTATATGTATGTATAATTGCTCTTCTATTTACCAAACGACAAAATTTTAGACTTGTGCAGACGATATGTTAACTTTGGCTCATTTGATGACATTTTTCTTTGAAAGAGGAGAAAACATTTTATCACAAAACCTCCCTTGATTCAGTGTAGATCTAATATACCCATTACGAATTTTCTTATCGTATACACGGTTGACATCACAACTAACAAACTAACCCAAGTCATCACATAATTATGGATCCATAGGAACCACTTTTTTTCAATTACCGACGTAATCATGGGGTAGATTGGTCCTTTGACAAACAGAATATTGACCAGTAGTGAAAAGTTTCGGCCCTGAGTCGATACATTTCACAGATGCATTAAGCCCCTTTTTACAGAGCACGGCTCATTTTTTGTGTGTCTTGACGATGGCTGATGAAAATGAGTGCTATTTTGCTATTTCTTTGTGGAACTATTCGGTGTGTGTAACCTGAAAAAAAGAAAGTTGTCTAATTGTTATCGCTGTAGGTAGAATTGGTTTTTAAAAAAGGTTGGTGAATGTGCCTTCTGCATTCGCTTATGAGCAACCTGACTTTCTTTCTACTTCAAAAAATTTGAGAAATTTTCCGACCAAATAAAGCCTAGGCCTTAAAGTTCGGAAACATGGATTTTTTTTTTCAATAGAAATACCATATGATTTTTTTTAATGTGTAATAATGTAGCACCACTCTGGTGAAAGGAATTTAATGCATCTTTGAAATGCGGTGTGCAGTGCAAGTCGACAAAAAACATTGATTTATTTTGTCTAAAACCGACTGGATCATAAGGTAGAATGGTCCTTTGAATATGCAGAAAATTTAGCAATGCAAAAAGTTGCAATTTAGGTCAGCCTGCGCGGAATGCACAGGCTGGCAAGAGACAATACTTTTAATAGATCTTTTAAGCCAGATTTTTACAGGGCACGACACATTATTGTTTTGTACGTGTTGAAACAGATTTACACATCATTTCTTTTTGTGTCTTGCAACAGACAATGTTTTGATACATTATGAAAAAAAGAGAAATCTCTCAAAATGAACATCTTCTGCCACAATATTATCATTTTTACTCACATACAAAACTCAGGTTATGTTGATGATCAGTTGTTTTAAATGTTTTTTCCCAAAGTCGTCTACCCAAAATTTTATCAGGAAGTAATAACTTTAAACTTAAAAATATGATATCAGTTTTTCCATGAACTGGGCTATCTTGTCCTTAGTAACCAGTCAGAGGAAGGACGCACAACGCTCACTTGTTGTTTTTATGTCTGTGTTAGGAAGAACTCTACCCGAAATTACGAGAAAATGCTGGTTGTGCTATTTCTTGTGCTGATAGGTAATTTGGTTTCTTCCTTTTTTTCAATATGAAGTTTTATTGACCTGTTTAATAAAAGGGGTAAAATGCGTCTTCGTGATGCACTATACCAAGTAAGTCATCGTGTGATTATTGCTCCATAAAATCCTTTTTGTTTAACAACAGACTGGATCTAGAGGTAAAATGGTCCTTGGACATGCAGAAAATTCACAGATAGCAAAATGTTTCGACGTATGTCAGTCTGCGGTTTCGCAGATTGACATGGGTCGATACTTTTTGCAGATGCATCAAACCCTTTTTTCACGGAGTTTGAACCGTTTCTTATTTGTATAGATTTTTAACAGTATATTTAATCCACCGAAATAACGTGAACAATGCTAGTGTCGACGTTTCCTGTAATAAAGGTTTTTTTTTTTTTTTTCTTCTCTTACTCTCATTTTTAATGGGTAAAATTTAGTTTGGTTAAGTCATTCAAAATCGACTTTCTTACACTCCATTCTTTTCAATTTGTTAGAATTTGCGTCTGCAATTGGAAAGTCATCATCTTGGGTCCGTATTCAACAACCATTCTCAATTTCATTATAGGTCTGATTCTAGATTTAGAAAGTAACACAACTTCTGATTGGATAAACCATTTGGTTTACCCAATCAGAAGCTCTGTTACTTTCAAATGTGGGAAATTCTTGATAGGAAGACTGAGACTGTTCTTAAGTATGGTTGGTGATTAAAGAACTGAGACTGTTCTTAAGTATGGTTGGTGATTACCGACCCTGGTTGTAGTAATCAAGAAAGTAGTAGTAGTAATGGAAATTAAAATGATGAAATGGAAAATGAAAAAAAAGCCTTATTGTTGATTTCGAGGTAAGGTGGCCATATAGATTACCCAGGTGAACACTGATGCTGATATTTTCAAAAAGACTCGATTGAATTTTTCGAATTAAGGTGTTCACGAGTAAAAAATAATCTATTTCTTGCACCAAAACAATATTAAAAAAAGTTAAACACCGCTTTATAATTCTGCATCTTCAAATTGGCTCAAGTCTTCAAAAGAAAGTTAAAGCTCAAACTTCAAATATGCCGCATAATGATCTTCTAGCTCGACCCAATTTTCAGCTGAACACCGAAGTTCAACATTCAACTTTCGTATAAAATCGAATACTCAGCTCGAGCTGACTGTAACAGTTCAACATTAAAAATATGCTTTACCCTTCAGAGAGTTCTTCTAGACTCAATTTTTAACTAAGAGTCAAACTTCAACAACACATTTCAGTATAAACAACGAAAAATAAGTTGCTTTAGCTACAATTCCGAATGTTTAATAAGACCAAATGTTCAGCTTGATATTACTCAGTCCCAGTATGAAAATCGAATATTCATCAACACCCGATGTTCAGCTTAGCATTACAGACCAACATTCAAATACAAATTGCGATTGCTCAGATATACATGTATAGACCCAGTCTTCAGCAGGACAATACGGCTAAATATCAAGTTTAAGTATCAAAGTCGGTAATTCAGCCGTAACCTGATGTTAAGCTTCAAAATTTCAGCTAAACTTTCAAAATTTACTCTATGATTCAGCACTTTTCAAGTTCTATCGAGGAGGCACAAAAAAAGCAGTACATCCGTACAAAAATCTGAACAACGTTGTACGTAAGTAGTCTCTGGTCAAGAGGACCGTGAATGTATGCATCCAGCTTTCTGGGACCCAATGTCGGTTACAGTAAAAGTGGGTCGTGAATCATGTTGGTTTGGCCAGAATAGTCGGGCACGCTGTACTTTATACAGATAAGCCCAGGATCCTGTTTTTCACACACACACACACACACACACACACACACACACACACAAACAGTCTCTTACTTTACTCAAGTGTACTAACGGTCCCAGGTTCTGACTTAAGTTGAGTTTGTTATTTGAGACACGTTTCAGCAACATTAATAGACTGAAGAAACGTTCTTAAATCCTGAGCTGACACTATGTTTCAGACTCAATTGAGCAAAATAAACAGACTTCAGGGTAGGACACCCTAATGGGATTCTTGTTACATTGCCTTTCATCGCGTACGGATTCGGCTAAGACTCGGGTAATCCGTAATCGATCGCCCGATACACACTGGTTCCATGCATCGATTACGGATTACCCGAGTCTTAGCCGAATCTTACGTCCATTATTTTGCTGAGTTGAATCCGAATGTTGTGTCAACACTGGACTTGAGAATGGTACATAAGCCTTATTTATGTTAGTGAAAAGCGTCTGGAATAACAAAATCAACTTAATTTGGAAAAAAAAAAGGCTGTTTGCAAAATTGAGTAAAATAACGGACTTAACTTTTTTCGTTAAACCGGGCCCAGGTAGGCTATTAGGGGACTGCCTAGACTGCAAAGACAGGCGTGATAGGGTACGGTGAAGTACGGGGGAGAAATTCTTTGCATCCGTCAATGTTAACCGCTGAATACCTAAAACGAAAAGTTCACGTCGATCATAAAAAAACCTAACTAGTGCTATTTCAAAATTATCTTTGGGGAAAAAATCTCCTTATTGGACACTGTAGATCAAGATCAGACCGCGCGTACTGTGTCTTAATCTACATTGTCCACAAAAGGTTATTCAGTCGCGCTTAGCAGCCTAGGGTTAAACATGACTGCTATATGAAAGCGTCATTCAGCTTGAAACGACTTACTTTGTCCCCGACCAGTAGACACTGATAGCCCAGCAGTAACGGAATGAGGTCCTACGTACTCATGTATGCTGTTGCAATAGGTGTTTGGTTTATTACAAAGGGACGAGAGGGCTCTCTGCACACTATCCATATTGTACAAGAGTAACTGCAAAGAGAGGGTATTGCACTTGTGAAGTGACCTGCACGTGTTCCTGACCACATTGTTATCAAATAAATCTTGCACATAGGCCACTGAATTTTGAGCATTGGTCTATCACGTAATAATGAAAGTTTCATTATCGTAAACCTTTACTATAAATAGCACATTGGCGACTGCATGTATACCGTTTATAGTAGTACGACTTCGAGATCGTTGCACATCTTGTATTATTATATACAATATAGAGGCAGTCGCCAATGTGCTATTTATAAAAAACGGTCTTAATGAAAATTTGAGTATTCCGTGATATATAGGCGATGCACTTATGTGATAGAAGTGTTCGATGATCGACAAAGGAAAATTCTAGTGTTCCGTAATAGACCAATGGAGCTTCAAAGGCCTGTGTCTTAAATGAGTTGCAGGTTCAAAGTTCAAATCTATAGGTACTGTCAAAAAGTGTCCAAAAGCTTTGCGCTATGCTTATCCAAGAATGAAACAACCTTTAAGGGCGTAGCGTCCAATATCCACAATACACAAGTGCGTTTTTGTAGAAAAAACGGGGACATTTGTTAGATATCACTTCATAGAAAAACTTCACTTTCATACTTGAGCCTAAAACCACTTAGAAAAACAAAGTGAAAATTTCTAACCGATTATAAAATAAGAAATGTTTCGATTCCATTCTACCTCATTTCTATAGAAAAGTGATTGCTAACTGAATTGGACAGTGTAAATCATGATCAGACTGCACGTTCTGTGCAGTTAGATTTTGATTTACAGTGTCTGCAAGGCGCTTTGGCGATCGCTTGGCAGCCTAAGGGTGAAAAAGCACTCTTGATTCTGAATCCCTGGTTACGCCCTTTGGGCAGACACCCGATATGGAGCAAAAATGTACTCGGTTACTAGCTTGCATCGTTGATAATTTTTTCCAAAATTTGAAAATGGCAAATTTTACGAAAACCTCTTTTAATGATCTTTCCACTCTAATTAAAAAAAAAAAAAAACGTGTAAAACATCATGAACAGTTTTGTCTACATCATCAACTTTCTTTCGGGCCAATTATATGAACTCTATCTCTGTAGACGGCTGGAAATACAATCCACTTAAAACCATGAAAGATGTTTAAGTTATAGACTTAACTAAACTAGCGGATGGTATAGATACAATGTCAGACTGCAGGTTTTGTGCAGTCTGATCTTAATCTATACAAAAAAAAAAACGTGTTCTTCTATGGCTCCGAAAGAAATCGGCTGAACTGTGGTGAAAAAGTTATTTATTTATTATAAACATATCGCGACTCTAATCTAAATTGCACCTTAAAGTATTTTTGGCGTAGCTGAATGCACTGGCTTTTGACCTACTTCTTGTACTGATAAAAAATGAATCGATAATAATTTGCGATTGGTCAAAAATGTACATATGTTTATTCGGAGGGTCCCTGCTGGCATATTTGCTCGCACATTTATGAAACTACTAGTACAAGCATTTCTACCGCTTATCCAATCCGCGAGGGGGGGGAGGGGGGGGGCTTGATTCGTACCACAGCAGATTAATGTAGTAGAGATTAATTCTTTTCTTGTGTTATTTGGAAATTTGATGTTTTCATAAGCGTTACCCAGTAACCAAATAATAACGTTACTTTTCAACAAAATGAAAAACAGACAAGAAAAAAAGGCAATTAATCGTAAGGTTACTTTTGATTATTTTACTTCATAGTGAGCCACAGAAGAGTTTCAATATTCATATTCCAGTTTCTCTTACGCCGTCTATCTTTTTTAAAAGACATTTATTGTTTGATACTAAGTGAACTTTTAATTCTATATAGCGAATATTCATTTAGACCTAATGTGAGGCGAACATGGAAGCTCAAAATTAAAAATTTGCTATCTGTTCCCGGATGTCGAATGTCGAGTGTTGAATGATTAAACAGCTCCACACATATTTAACTGGTCTCTTTCCCCCACCCAACCGTTTTTCCAACCTCCACGTGCTGTGTCCAGTATAATTATACCTTTTATATATTTGGTTTGAGATTCAACGGTTTTGCAAATTGTACAAAACATGTTTTTGGTAAATGTTCTTAGAGTGGTCTCTAGATATCTTTTTGATGGGTAAAAAAAAATTATTTGTGGCCACGTAATGGCGACAGGTAAAGTAAACATACGAAGAGATAAAACACAGATAAGAGGTGAATCTATTGCCAAAAATGATTGTTAAGTTTTTGGAAAAGAGACTCCTAACCCTTAGGCTGCTAAGTGCGACTCACTGACCTTTTGCGGACAGTATAGATCAAGATCAGACTGCACATGCCGTGCAGTCTGATCGTTGATCTACACTGTCCGATAAGGACATGTTGTCCCTCACAAAATACTTTTTGAAATAGCAAATTATTATTATTATCATTATTTTCTATCGGCTCAAAAATTTTATTTCACTTATTTAGCAGGATAAGGATAAAGTCTGATAAGCTACAACATTTATATCAAGCTCACACAGACGCTTTTTCATTAATCTGTCACCGTAAAATTTCTTTCCAAATAAATATCGATAACCGCTACGATGTTTTGATGTGCGTCCAAATACGTTTGTCATCACTAATGTATATAATTAGTGTTTTCTCCTCTTTCAAAACAATTACCAGAAATAGGAAGAATATGTATTTTTTATACAAATTGCAGTTTAAAATAGCCAAGTTGAAAGGTCACAATAGATGTATAAATTTTGAATCTTTTCACTTTTTTTTGTATTTGGGAAGGGTTTTGGGTGTCTTTATAGCAATTCTAATCCGAGATGCAAAACAATTTCGACTGCAAAAAAATGCCCTATCAGCTTCATAGACGAAGACAGGAGTTTTTGCGTACGGCACTGATTAAAATCAGACTGCTCATTCAGTGCAGTCTGATCGTGGATCTATACCATCCCCTAGAAAAAGACTTTCCGAAATTCTACGGACTGTAATTTAAAATGCGAATAGCGATCATGTTAATATCTCTGGCGCTGAAAGAGGTAACAAAGTTTCGTAACTTTAATCGCTTTTCAATTGTCAGTTGGTAAATATAAAACCGGTGCAATAGCATAACTACGGTGGCACTGAGGTGACATATGCATTTTTTTTGTATTTATCTCGTTCCCACGAGATAATAATTGGTTTTCTCGAGGTTTTTTTTTATAAACAATTTTGCAAAAAAACAAAATTCGTTTTCTCGATTTTTTTTTTAAACAATTTTGCAAAAAAAAAAAACCTTTCATTTTCTCGATTTTTTTTTATATATAAAAAATTGTGCAAAAAACGAAATATTATCTCGTTCGAACGAGATAATCAGCTAATCCAAGTCATCCGGCCATTATGTCGTTACATCAAGACTCTATCGGTTGTTTGACACAATGGATGTTATAGATCCACAATTAGGTGATGTCTTCCTTGGTATCATAGATCAAGGAGATGGATAAAGCCCCCCTTTCACAGAGCACGGATCATATACGAGGGTTGTCCCGACTTCCGTGACAAATTTTATAAACAAGCCATTTTTAGCGTCAGGACATTCATTTTCACACATTTCATCCATGAAGATGTTATTTCACTTTCTATTAAGTCTCCAATGAAATAGTAGGCTTATTTTTACTTTAAATTCACAAAATTGATAAGGTGTCTTTTGCCGCCGCACGCCATTTTCTCTATATACGTTTTTGTATGAACTCCAATCATGTACGAATATTTCGATATTTGATATCATTTCTGCTTTATATTACATGGACGTTTTCTTCTAAAACTTTAATGTCATCACAGAAAATTTGAATGTGTTCGAGTAAATAACAGACGGTATACAAACAAACGAAAAAGATCAGTAGAAAATAGGAAATTTGAAATGACGACGTTAGAAGATTGCGCGGCGCAGCGAACAGTTATAAAATTTTGTGCCTATCTTGGAACACTTTGCGGTATCAGAAAAGGCAACCAATCTATGATGTAACCATGCCTTTTTGAATAGGTTTTGAGTAATATTGCTGAGTCAGCTTACTTGTATATTCTGTATCGGTTTCTCTAGTACTATTCTGAAGCTCTGCATTAATTTACCCAGGTACATTCTCACGTGACTTGTGTAGCAAGCCGAAGTGAAATTAGGATTTTCTGTTAACACATTCAATGTTTTAACGACTGAGAGCTGGAGAGACCTTTAATACAAAGATGCTAAAATGTTGACTTCAGTATCAACCTAAGCGCGACTCGTAGCGCTTTTGCGGACAGTGTAGATCAAGATCAGACTGCACAGAACGTGCAGTCTGATCTTGAGTCCTTTGATTACCTTATAGAGTTAGTCACCCAATGTTCTATTTATAGTAACGGTGTTGATGAAAATTTCAGTATTCCGTGATATACCGGCCATGCACCGATGTGCTATTTCATACTAGTAATTGTTCAATGATCGACCGAGAAAAATTTCAGTATTCTGTGATAGACCAATTGAGCTTCAAAGGTCTGTGCTGCTTTGAAAACAACGTAAAACATTGATCATCTACGTAAGTTATGGTTTAACACATGAATTAGCCTCGCTCTGTGAAAGGGGATTTAATGCATCTGCAAAAAAAGATCAACACAGATCAGCCTGTGCAGTCTGCTGAGGCTGAATTTGGTCGACACTTTTGCGACTGGTCAATTTTCTGTGTGTCCAAGGACCAGTCGGTTGTTAGAAAGAACTGATTTTATGGATTAAGAGTTTTGTGAAGACTTATTTGGTGTGATGGATAATGGAGATGCATCAAACCCGCTGCTAGAGCACGACTCAAATACATGTGAAAATAATGTGATACAAGATGAATTAATTTGTAGAACAAACAATACTTCCTTTAGCTATAAATAGTTCAAAAGTAATGCCTTCTGCGGACGGTGTAGGTCGGGATCAGACTGCAGAGAATGTGCGGTCTGATCTCGAATCTGCCCTGTCCGATAAGGAGTTAACTTTCTCCAAAAAAAAAAGCAACCCTGGTTTTGCAATATTTGGGTTTATGCTATCTCCCCGAAAGTGTTGTTAAACGTATTCAGTAGGAAAGGAGTTAGCACAAGATATCATTAACATTAGAACTTAAATCCATTTTTTTTTTTTTTGGAAAAATCACACCTCCCACCTATCTCTTTTTTGTGTGTGTGTGTGTGTACACTTTCGTACTGAAGGCCAAGCGCAGACTCATGTCGTGGAGACCCAGTATGATTTGTATATACATGTATGTATAAGTCTATTTTTATACTTGTATTTGTAAATATGTCCATGTATCAGTTTGGATGTGCATGCAAGTGCAGGACATGTAATTGCAGAAAATTAATACTGTATATGTATGTGTATGTCTGTCTTTAAGTGTATATATGTGTATGAGTGTCCATATTACTCGTCTATACATATGTGTATGTGTGTGTGGGTATATATATATATATGTATGTGTGTGTACGTGTGTGTGTGTGTGTGTGTGTGTGGGGGGGGGTGTGTGGGGGTGTCTGGGTGTGTGTGCGTGTGTGTGTGTGGGTGTGTGTGTGAATGTGTGAAAAAGAGAGTCCCACGTCATACTATTTGTTAAATGCATTTTGAACCCACCATTTCCTGTTCCATGTTAAACCTCTAAGTCTTGATGTACTCACCTTTGAAAGTTATATTTTGTCCTCACGTAAAGATATGAGATCTCCACTTTTGTTCTTGACCTGAAAAGGCATACTGAAAACCCACAAAACCAAGGCTCGTTCATAAAGTACAAGTCTATGATTAGTACTATTACGATTTCTTTTAACTTGCTTCTTGTTTCTATTTACTGCTTTTACTGCAACGGTAGATTGATGGCGACTTCGGCTCCCGCACTCCTTCCTAAATGTTTTCCAGCACATCTAATCCTGGCCATAGTGGCCCTATGCACAACTGTATGCAGATACCACCCTCCTTGATGATTTGCTTACTACGTAATCCCCAGCCACATCGCCAGGAAATACAAATCTCGCTATTTTATACATATATCACAATTACCGACACCAGTATTTACCTTCAGTTCCTTACATTTATCTACTTACCCTTTTTATATATACTTACCTCTGGAGATGTGCATCCTAACCCAGGTATGGATTCTGGAGCCTCTGATACTTCTACTTCTTCAACTACCTCGTATTGTGAATTACTTAAATCGGGCATCAGTGTTATGCACCTAAACATACAGAGCCTGAGACCAAAACTAGATATTTTGCAAGTCGAAACCCAACCTTACGATATTGTTGTCTTAACAGAAACATGGCTAAATCCTTCCGTATCAAATGCCGATCTGTTTATTAGAAATTTTCAGTGTCCTTTCCGCTGTGATCGAAAGGTTCGAAATGGCGGCGGCGTATCTATTTACGTTCGTGACGGCATTTACGCCGAACAAAAACACGATTTGTCCATTGAAGGAGTAGAAGCACTCTGGGTTGAACTGAAGCTGGGTAAAAATAAAATCTTACTAGGTGGATTCTACCGTCCTCCTGACTCAAACAATGACCAATGGCTCTTGATGGAACAGAGTCTAGACCAAGCATTCGACAAATCGTATGACAATATAATCGTCACTGGAGACTTTAACATGCACTTTCTCTCTCAGGCTTCAGATAAGATAAAAAATCTCATCGCATCACACAGTGCACACCAACTGATTGACACACCGACTCACTTTACAGAAACATCAAGCTCGCTTATCGATCTTATTTTTGTTAAAAATAAGAATCACGTCATTTCAAGCTTCGTTGCCGACCCATTTATTCCTGAACTTACCCGTTTCCATTGCCCAGTCGTTGCTGTCCTCAAGTTTGACAAACCTAAATTTAAGTCGTTCAAACGTCACATCTGGCTTTATGACAAAGGTAACTACGATGAATATAGAAATAAACTACGAAACGTAGACTGGAACTTGCTTACAGATGACAATGACCCCGATAAAACAATACAAAATATTACTGACAAGATCATTTCAGTCGCCTCTAAAACCATTCCTAACAAAACAATCACTGTCAGACCAAACGATATTCCATGGATGAACACTGAAATACGCAAACTTATTAGAACACGCAAAAGATTACATAAAGAAGCCAAACGGCTAAACAATGTTGAAACATGGTCAAAGTTTAGAGAAGCGCGAAATACTGTAACAAAACATATACGCAAAGCCAAATTAAACTACCAAAATAAATTAGTTGAAATAATCAATTCATCCAGTACTTCACCAAAGACATGGTTCAAAGTCGCTAAACGACTAACACAAAAGCAAACAACATGCACCATTCCAACTCTTTATGATAACAATATGGAAGCATCTACAGACATATCCAAAGCGGAACTTTTGAATTCGTATTTTTCTAGACAATCGACACTGGACGATCACGATCAACAACTACCACACAACATAACATTTATCGAATCTACCTTGTCGCATCTCACTATTACTCCATGCGACGTAAAAGACGCAATTTCTCTCATTGATTCCTCTAAGGCTAGTGGTCCTGGCTTTGTTAGCCCAAAACTTCTGTGTGAAGGGTCTACAGAATTATGTACTGTCTTATCTCACCTATTTAATTCACTTCTTGCCTTATCTTACTTCCCCAGTGCTTGGAAACTAGCAAATGTTACACCTATATTTAAAAAGGGTGATCCATCCAAGCCATCTAACTATCGACCAATTTCTCTGCTTAGTTGTCTTGGTAAATTATTTGAAAGATGTGTCCACAAATATTTATACAACTACCTGAATGATAACAGACTTTTGACGAAGTATCAGTCCGGATTTATCAAAGGTGACTCGACTACCAACCAATTGATTTTTATCTATGATGACATAAACCGAGCTTTGGACGAAGGACTTGAGGTCCGTACCGTGTTCTGTGACATCTCCAAAGCGTTTGATCGAGTGTGGCACAGAGGTCTCCTCCACAAACTGTCTTCGCTTGGTATCTGTGGACCTCTCCTCAAATGGTTTTCTTCTTACTTAACATTACGGAAACAACGTGTTGTTTGCTCTAACGTTTCGTCAGACTGGTCTATTATCAATGCTGGTGTCCCCCAGGGCTCCATTTTAGGGCCTTTATTATTCCTAATTTATATAAACGACATAGTGTCCCAAATCAACACCAACGTTCGTCTTTTTGCCGACGATACCAGTTTGTATGTAATTGTGGAAACACCAGACCAGGCAGCGACAGCTCTTAACACAGACCTTGAAGCTGTTCATTGTTGGTCTAAAACCTGGCTAGTTTCTTTCAATCCTTCAAAAACAGAGTCTATTATATTTTCAAGGAAACGAAAGAAACCTGAACATCCTTCCCTTTACATGAATAATGTGGCCATAAAAAATGTATCCTCACATATGCATCTTGGTGTTACTTTTTCTGAAGACCTGAAATGGTCATCCCATATATCTTTTATACTTAAGAAAGCTTGGCAGAGAATTGGAATGATGAAAACTGTCAAACATTTCTTAAATAGGTCTAGCCTCGAACGAATGTACTTTTCTTTTATTCGACCTCTCTTAGAATATTCAGATGTCGTCTGGGATAATTGCACAGAAACCTTGAAACATGAAATCGAGGCAGTACACAACGAAGCAGCTAGAATTGTTACTGGTGCTACTAAATATTGTAACATCCAGAAACTCCTATGCGATCTTAAGTGGGAAACACTAGCAGCAAGAAGACGTAAACATAGACTCATTTTACTTTATAAAATGTTAAACGGTCTATCACCCACGTACCTGTCAAATCTTATCCCTGGGCGTGATCAAACCGATCCTGGAAGATACAATTTAAGGAGTATCAGGTGTGTAAACGCAAGGACCCAATCCTACAGCTCTTCTTTTTTACCTCGCACAATTCGGGAATGGAATACCTTGCCACAAAGTACAAGAAACGCCGCGTCCTTATCACAGTTTAAATCAGTATTAAACCGTACCTTACAAAAATCATCTCCATTGCTTAATTTTGGGACACGAAAGGGACAGATCTTACATGCACGCTTACGCTTAGGATGTAGTTCGCTTAACCATGATCTACACAGACGATCTCTAATCGACTCACCATTATGTTCCTGTGGCCAAATCGAAACTGTAGATCACTACCTTCTTTATTGTCCTAAGTATCATCAGCTACGTAATCAAAATTTTTATGATATTCCATGTCCGCTTATCACCTCCAATTTATTAAATGGAAACGAACACCTTACCTTTGAACAAAACAAGTACATATTTGCTTGTGTCCATCACTTTATTTTAGCGTCAAAAAGATTTTCTTCATAGGCTGGGTGTCTGGAGCCAGTCGTCATCTCAATCTCCGTTGCTATGATTCAATAACCTAAATCCACCTGTATATTACGCTTTGTGAACTCCCAAGTGAAGGGAGAAGAAAACAGGAAGTGGTTATCATTTCTATATTTTTTGTCTTTATTTTCGGTATCATATCTACTTTCTTTACTTTAAAGCTATGGCATCTCAATATGTGGTATTTTTTAATAAGTATGAAAACATCTTTAGGAGAGGAATTAATATAAGTTATTCTTAGCTTGTTTTCCAATCCTACCTATCAACCTTTGAAACTTGTTATACCATGTATCATTTCTTTTATTTTACATGTGTATTTGTATCAACATAATAAATAAAGTTTAAACTAAAAGTAATGCCAGCAGCAAAACATTGTCTGTCAGATAACTTTGCATTCCATTGTGCAGACTGTCTATAACCACTGCAAAGAAGCGTCAGAAAACCAGCTATCAAGAATAGAAGAACATATTTTCTTGCCTCCCCTCGAAAACCCCCAGCCAGCTAGTCCCGATACAAACGGTACCGAACAGATACCAGTCAAAAGTCCAACGACAAAATCGGCCTCAAAGGTAAACAATATTTTTTTTAACTTGATACTCTATTGTACACCATACGGCAATACTATAGATATGTCCAAATTGCAGCATTTGCAAAAGAAAAAATAGATGTGTCTCAGATAACGTGATTTACCTTTGAATGAGTAGAGAGTGTTAAGGAAAAAATAGAAAATGTTGGTTACCAATGTTTCTCCTTTTTCCCTGCATTGTTTTATATCCTTTCAAATGCCAAAGACAATTTCAACCATTTGGGCAACAGTAAATAAGACCTCTGCAAATATTTTTTATTTGAATAAGTGGACCTTTTTTTTTTTATTAATGAGTTAAAAAAGAATTATATTTCCTTGCAGACTTCGAGCTAGAAATCCAAACTAGTTACCTCGCGAAACGCACAAAAATTTCTTGTACAATGTGGATATTCAACATTAATTCAAAGAATGAATACAAATGGAAACAATGTGGAGAAAAAGGAAAAATTGCACGTTAAAAACAATTTCTCCTGTTCAACATTTTTTTTAAATGTCTAATGCAGGAGACAAAAAGCCGCTTCCATGCATTAATGTATGCAGAAGCTGATTATTTATTATATCGCTGATTTGAAGTTATTTTCATTAGTGGAACTCTTCAAGTTTTAAATGCATGTTTAGACCTACTACCGGGACCATGAATAAACAAAAATCGATGACATCATATATGAATTCAATAATACGCATCCATCTGTACTGACAGAGGCACATTTCATTGCGATTCAGTGTCTTGTTAAGTAAAAGGCTTTTCGTTTCTCATTTTCTTTTCCCGTTATGAGTTAGTGAACGATCTGGCTCCATTATGGGCACCTTGTAGGTTCCGATAGTATCGTGCTGTCTCGCGAGACTTGTTCATTTTCTTTCCATAATGCACAAGAGTACTCAAAGAGAGATAACTCTATCGGACTGACGAAAATTAAGTATTTATTGTCTACAATAATCATAATGTTTCTCTTAATTATTTGTCCAAAGTTCTGACATTTATTTGTCCAAGAAATGAAATAATATTTTTGAGATTCGAGACAAGTTGCCATGCTGTTGTATGAGATTTGCCATTCCTGGGAAATGGAGTACTATAAATCTATACCAGATGACAAAACTTTAGACTTGTCATTTTGAAAGCATTTGCAAGCGACAAATTAAATTTGGCTCAATTGATAGGAATTGTCACGCCAACGATCGGAAATGTTTGCTGAAAAAGGAGAATATGCTGTTACCAGCAATTTCTGTTTTTCTCACAACGTTTTCAATAGCCCTTTATCCCCTGGTTCATTAAAACTCAGAATTGTTGGCAATGATTAAAATAGATATAAGTTTTGCAACCCTGTATTCTTCAAAATGATGCCCAGCCCGTCTCTACACAATCAGGATTATGTCAATAAACCAGCAGGGCGATGTCGGTACACCAGCGTGGCAGTGTCGGTACATCGGTAGTATTTGGCTGAGTAATTTGTTAATCCATGTTTGTTGCGATCTGTAGTATAGGCTGAGATATTGATGAACTGATGAAGTGAAAGTGTTAGATGTATTGAAAGTCTACATACATGTTTTTTTTTTATTTCAGCCTTATACTTCTTATTCATTGAAACTTAATACATTTGTTCATGGATGTATATAAGTCTCATTCGAAAGCACCTCGAATAAACGAGTTTGTTTGGTCTCTGTTCAATTGCAGAAACTATTTATAGCTTTTTGCTAGTCAAGAGGGACAAATTTAACAGGAATTCTTATTCTATAGATACCAAGATATGCGTCACTGTCTGGTCGAACTGGATGTAAGGTAATGGTAGTTGTTTTGTAGTGTGTTATAGATGTGAGCAGAGCTTTGTTTTGGCATGACGTCATCACCATCATGCTCGTGTGATCATCTAATGACAACCAATCATGTAACAACAGCCATGTATATGAAGATGTTGAAGGCATGAGTAGTTTAAGGTGGTCAAAAAGTTTCAAACCCGATATATAAACATTTATTTTCTAAATCCAGGGGATTAAGAATAATTTTATTTAAAAGCTGTTGATTTTCCTTGCTCTGAAAATGTGAGAAACATGTGTAATTTTAAACATGCAATATGTGAAAAATCTACTGTGCATTTTGTTAATTTATATACGCTTAGTTGTAATGTGTGTTGTTGGTTTCATTTTATTTGAAAAGCATTATTTATCTGAAAATATACATGTAGCCAACAGAAACAAAAATACAGGTTACGGCCTAGAGTCTTAAATCTATAAGGAAGGTTTAAACCCATAGGGTTCTAAGCGCGACCAAAGGACCTTTTGCGGACGGCGTAGATCAAGATTAAACTGCACGTTCTGTGCAGTCTTGAAACTTTGAAACTTTTGACTCGCACCTTAAACCACTCAAAGTATACCTTTGACGCTACCGGACCGTAAGCCGTATTTACCTTCACAATTAAATAAAAAATTAAATTCTAGTTATAAATTTCAAGGATTGCTATCTGATTGGGTGAGACAGAATATCTCAACGAATGAGATGGCCAGTCCTTAAATTAAGAATGAGAACGGTGTTTAGAGTCATTGGTGAATACTGAGTACGGCCGCGGTTGTTCGTGATTAAAAAGGTGGTTCCCCGTCATCAAGTATCATTTCATGTTTTGCTTCTGCCATATTTTACCTTTAGATCCCGCGGTTTTCCTCACATAAAAGTCGACCCGCACTACCAAACCTGACTCCCGGAAAAAAGACAGTTGTAAGTTTGCTATATAATTATGGTTCTAAATATGTATAATCATTTATCACACATACAATGTATTCAAACTTAACGTGTATGTATTAAGTAAATTATTTTACGCCTCAAACAGGGTAAAACTTGAACATGATTGTTACTGCTCAATGAGAATAGATTTCCCTTTTCATGAACCCTATAACAAACTATCAAGTATTTTAACGAGCTTGAGGAAGAAAGCTTTTAAAAACATTCTGTTAAAAGGAAAAAATGCCGATAAACGGCGTTGTCTCCTTTTCACGCAATGCTTTCAAATGTTTCAAAAACAATTTCTATAGTTTTAGCCACATTCGATGTGTTGTCTGCCAATTCATTTATTGGACAAGTCTAAAATTTAGTCATCTTATAAAAATTAACAGTTGAGGGAATTACGTTTGTTAACTGATGTAATTATGTTATTAGTTGTACGGTCAGGTGGCAGGGGACTTGGAAACTTGTTCACGGCTGTGGTGAATCATGTCGCCCAAGTCCCCTGCCACCTGACCGTACAACGAATTTATTATGCTGCAAAGTTTAACCATTTCAACGTGTGTTACGCGAAATTTACCTGTATTTTTTATTTCAAAAATTGAGTACGCTGACAAAGTAGAATTTCCCTTCTGAGTGCCCCATTTCAATGAAAACTAACGTCGCTGGGAACTGACGTCACTGAAACCTTGGAAAAACGTGCAGTTTGGTGCATAATCTTGATATTAATTTTGATCGACGCCGCCATTTTGGATGTTGTGTTGAAAGTGTAGTCATGTATATGGGGCTCCCGAAAGAGAAACTGCTTTTACGTTGGTTTTGCCAGTGTACATGATATATATGTTCGGGGTATATTATCCAATCAGATCACGAGAAATTTCTTTGCAGTATAATAAAGATTTATTGCAACTATCACGTTGCTTTTTCATTGATGGATAAGCCTGAAATTGGAATCATGTCTTTTCACGATATGTCATCAAATCAAATACATACAATGTTCAAGCGGTGTTCGAAAAATGACCAAAAAAGTCTAATCACATTTTCATATGAAAACATGCAGAACGAAATTTCATATAAACGTCCGAGATACTCTAAGTACTATGTTTTCAATATAATGAAATGAAAATCGAACGAGTCTGTTCACGGTACTTTACCCAACCAATTACATGTACGAGGGATGTTTCAAAAGTGTTATGGCTTTTTTTATATAGATCTATATCGTGCAAAATTTTGTATAAATTTAAGATCAGTGATACTGTGCTATGTTTTCCGAATGGTAAAATAGAAAAGCCAAGCTTAATTACACTGATGTGAGTTCCATAGTCATTATGGCAACGGCAGAAAGTTTTAAGCAGGCTAAACATGTTCATTACGGTATCTGCAGGATCTTTCCATAACAAATAGATATTTTAATTTATACAGAGTCTTACTTTTGAAAAATAGTCATGCATTTTTTTGAATACTTTTTGAACATTCCTCATATCATTAGTTTGGTTAAACATTTTACCTGACGAAAAATTTGCAGATTATCGATAATATTTGGCTCAAATGAAGACAATTTTTCCGTAAAGTGTATTATAAATATATTGTGGTGAAAAGTAGAAAATGCTTGTCACAATCATTTTCTCAATTTCACTTCCTGTTATCTTCCCTTTCAAAAGCGAAATATGGCATTGAGCCACATTTCATTTGTAGTCTGCAGATACTTTCAAATTGGAACAAGTATGAAATTTTGTCGTTTGGTAAGGAGTTAAATCTGTGTGATGTCATATATAATGTGTCTAAGTGATTAAAAAATTGTAACTATTTAACCCTTAAACCGCCGAATAAACATTTTCAGGCTAGAAGCAAAACCCATATAATTGCAAAAATGTAAGATAAATAGTTACCCAACATGTCTCAAAAAAGTTGACAGTGTAGATCAAAGATCAGACTTCACATTTTGTGCAGTCTGATCTTTGATCTACACTGGCCGCAAAAGCAACAAAATTAGCAAAGGGCGCTTTAAGAATTTATACCCTTAACTCAAACAAATATCTTTCAATGTCAGTATACTAAAAATGCAAAGTGCAATAACATCTTTGTCACTCAAAGTTCTTTAATGCTAGCTTTCTTAATGTGTGAATATGGCAGAATTTTATTTCTGGCTTATGTGAAGCGAGTGCTAGTGACTTAATCCTATACGCAGAAATATTCCTTTTCATTGTTTTTATGCGGTCAAAGAAAACAATAAAAGTTGACAAATGGTTAGGTTTACAAGATTTATTTAACACTTAAGCTGCTAAGCGCGACTCGGAGATCTTTAGAGGACAGTGTAGATCAAGATCAGACTGCACAGAACGTGCAATCTGATCTTGGATCTACACTGTATGATTAGGAGATATTTCACCCCCAAAAATAACATTTGAAAAAGCAAGATTTGGGTTTTTACTTTCTACTTTTTACTGAAGATATCATGTATCTTATTCAGCAGGGTAAGGATTAACTTTCAGTGTTTTAATGACGTTGGAGAAAAAAAGAGGGGTTTTGAAAAGGTTGTGAGATAAGGCACAACGATTTCTACCCTGTCAATGACAAAGCCCATAATTTGAGCTAAATCTTACTTGCCTGCAAAAGCTCTCAATATGGACATGTCTTAAAATTTTGTCGTCTGATACACATAAATCGTTTGTTTTATATCTTAACATTTTCAAAAGATTCAAAATAGAGTACATTAAAATGTAAAAGCACTCAGTATACATAGTAACAAGCCAATGTTCCTATAGGCAAGCCTTTCCTCGTGAAATAGTGCTTTGTATGAAAAAAAAAAAAAGCTTTCTTGTTTGACTTTGATTCGGTTTGTTATTTCCCATTAAAAGATTTGAATTTAACATAATGTAGCGGGAAAAAATGTCAGAAAACAATTGTCCTGTGTAACAATGTATAATATATATGTTCATCCTTTGACATGCCACTAAAGGTGGAAGCTTTTTAAAATTATCTATCGAAACATTTGTAAGGCAACTTGGCATAGAAACAGGGTAAATAAAAGCACTTTGAAAATAAGAAAATGTAATCATTCGATTATGATGACAACATTTGTTCACCAGAGGTTAAGTAGTTTATGTTTTTCAAATCTTTTGCATTAAAAGAATGACAGATAATTAAATGCCGCCCTTTGTCAACATTCGGCAAATGACAACAAAAACAACATGGAGGCCAAGTTTAGTTTCACGAATGTTTCAATAGTAATTGTGTTTCCTTCATTTCTATCTTTATGTACGCACTATCCTTCCTCACTAACGCACTTCCTTCCCCAATCGTAATAGGACCCAGAGGCAGGTAAAGATAAAGACAAGAAAAAGCGAAGCAACACGAGCACTAAGGTAAGACAATGGTATCATATGCTGAAGGAATTATCTCGCTGGTTTTGGTTGTATTCATCTATAATGATTAGGAATGAAATTTATCATTTTTTTTTTCAAGTTTCAACCGTTTCTTTAGTTTCATAAAATTATAATAACGTGCTTCAAGGAAGGGGTTTTGGAATTAAATGACCCTGAATTGTGTCACTGGAATTGTATTATACTGGTTACACGCACATGAAAAATAGCTTAATGTCAGCACGTCATTGAGCCCAAGGAATGATCAATAATTATTATTATTTCTTTTGGGGGGGGGGAGGGGGGGTCAGGAAAACGCTATATATTGGTTACGTACCTTGATATGGCTATCACATAATGAGTTTTATATGTATGTTAAACTGGGTATAGAAAACGCCATTGTACCGCAATAAATTTTCCTCTACAGAAACGAGTTTACATGGCAGTGGTGGGCACCAAAGACACAAAAAATTCATTATGAGATAAGATTTCAGACCGATTCCATGTTATTACACATATACAATGGTGGTTTAAAGGAAGTTCACTGAAAGAAAAAAAAAAAAAAAAAACGAAGGCTCATCACCTTATAATAGATAGAACTTTTTTCCAGATAAAACTGAAATTGGCCTAAATTTGAATTTTGGACAGGAAATGCATAAAATTCTAGACCCTCATAAATGCCGCCATACTGGTTTTCGGTTTAAACAGATATGTTGTAAATGCTAAAATGATAAACCGGCTTTTAGATCCCATTCTCTGTTACCTGTATATATGGTGCGTTTTGAAGGCAGCTTTTGAATCTATGAAACGCGTTTTTTTTTTTTTTATTTATTAGAATAATGAATTATGTTATAAAATCACTAATCAATTTCATAAACGGTCTATGGATCTGGGCACACATCTGCCCTTTTTAATCCTTATAATTGCATCACTTGAAAAAAACGCATTTTTGCACATTCTTGCGTTTTCCTTTCTTTTTTCTTGGGTAAGATTCATTTAGTTACATGTATAAAATAAGCAGTGTTTTCCTTGCTTGCTACTTTTCCCTGTTTTACTTCTGCTAGATTTTATAATTTTGTGTGGGTTTAAGCTTTCATTGTTTCTTATCTTTGCTTTCATAACAAATCAAAACTGATAAACAATGCATCGTTAACCCAAATATTGGTGTAAATGTGACAAAAATTTGATTTTATTCTGGACTGTGATAGTATCAATTGTATAAATAGCCACCCGAAACAAGTTTACAGAAGACGATAAAGCCATGTTTTAATGACCCTCGGAAAAAAGGGTTCTTTATAATATTGTGGGGAAAGAAGAAAATTCTGGTAGCCAGCATTTTCTCCTTTCCCCCCCCCCCCATGCTTTCTCTATTCTTAAAAGCGAATTCCTTCAATTTGACACCGATCCATCTGTTGCCTGCAAATGCTTTCAATATAGACAAGTAAAAAAAAAAAAGTCGTTTAGTAAGGTGTCAAAAAATATACATGTAATTTTAAAGGTGTAATGAGCGTTAGATATTTAAATTAACCATTGTGATGAAATGACAAATTTGCTGGTAATTTTTGCATATTCTGTTTCAAGAAGTTTCTGCTTCTGAAAAATAAAAACAAAAGCTCGCTGCGAGAAGTAATGAGTAAAGGACAAGTGTCCAGATATTTCCGATTTGCAGCTTTTGTTAATGCAATTTATGTGGTAGCAAATGCGTTTCGGTTATTCTTTCCAAAAGTAGACCATTCTACATAGAAATATTGCATCTGGGTATGCCACCGACAAAATTCCTAAAATCAAGTATACCTATATAGGACTATCCATGTCTCTTGTTTCAAAGTGATTCTTTTTCGTGTTGATGCATTTTATAAAAAGCTCATAATGATTGCTGGGGCTATTTCCTTCCTCGAATACGACTACATGTGCTTGTTCACAGGACACTATAGGTGATCCATTATTAGTCATATTCATTCTATGTGTGCTTGAGTTGGGAAAAATGCTTTTTTTCTTCTAACTGTATCAGATCTTTCCCTGAGATAATGGTACAGTCGAAAGCTTATTTAACCCGTCACTATTCGTGTTAATTTAAGAGAGACAAGGGGAAGGAGGGTCTGATTAAACGAAAGTAAAGTGCATTTGAGCGACCCTCTAAGAAATGGGGGTTTAATGGATCTTCGTGATGCGTTATACCAAGTAAAACATCGCATAATTATGGATCCATGAAACCCATTTTGTCTGACAGATGACTGAATGTGGTGATGGTCCTTGGACATACAGGAAATTTACACTCATGTCAGCCTGCGCGGACATTGGTCAATACCTTTTTGCAGGTGTATTAAATCCCCGTTTTAAAGAGCACTTCCCATTTTTTGACTGATACGGACAACATTGTACCTGATGTTTAGAACATTTCAATACTTATCCAGATGAAGGGGGAGAAGGTGCCTGAAGTTCCAGTAGAAGTACGCAAAGGTATCAAAGACTATCGAAAACAAGTTGCAAAACAAGTCATTCCAGTTATAGAAAAGGTAAGTGGTCAAGTGAGCAAAATAAACACTTTTTGACACAGTGGAATTAAAAGGTGAATACTTCAACTGTGTTTGCTCTCATAAAAATGTAGTCACTGTGCTTAGAATTGTATCAAAAGCTACCCTACATAAAAAGCTTCTTCGTCGTTGCATAAGGTGTTTCAAGCGTCATGATCACCAATGAACGGAGTTTGTTTCGATTGTGCTTAAATTTATGAGCAAAGTGGCTGGTGATCAAAAGGATAACAAAAGCCAAAACTGACAATGCAAATCAAACAATAGCTCATTTTGCAAGGTTTGTGTGGCACGAAAAGTAATGTATCTAAAAGAATCAAGGCAACAAATAAAATAGTAATGTATCTGAATTTTATTGGGGTGGCAGATACAGGAATGTATCTAGAAGTATTGAGGTAGCAAATAAAAGTAATGTATCTAAAGTGTTGAGAAAGCAAATAAAAGTAATGTATCTAAAGTACTAAGATGGCAAGTACAGGAATATATCTAAAAGTATTCAGGTAGCAAATAAAAGTGATGTATCTAAACGTATTGAGGGGGAAAATAAAGAAATGTACCTAAAGTTTTGAGGTAGCAAAAAAAAAAGTGATGCATCTGAAATTATTGAGGAAGCAAATACAAGTAATGTATCCGGTATTATGAGGTAGTAAATAAAAGAATGCATCAACAAAAATTGAGGTAGGAAAAAAGTAATGTATCTAAAGTATTGAGGTAGCAAATAAAAGAAATGTATCTAAAGTATTAATGTAGCAAATAAAGAAATGTATCTAAAAGTATATATTTAGCAAATACAATTAATGTTTCTAATAGTATTGAGGGAGCAAATAAAGGAATCTTTCTAAAAATATTGGGGTAGCAAAAGGAGTAATGTATCTGAAATTATTGAGGTAGCAAATATAAGCAATGTATCTGAAATTATTGTAGCAGCAAATAAAGGAATATATCAAACAATTAGGCAGCAAATAGAAGTAATGTATCTAAAGTATTTATTAAGCAAATAAAAGTACATGTACTGTATCTAAAGTAATTGGGTAGCAAATACAACAAATGTTTCTAAAAGTATTGAGGTAGCAAATAAAGAAATGTTTTTAATAAATATTTAGGGAGCAAAAAAAAAAGTAATGTTTCTGAAACTATTGAGGTAGGAAATATAAGTAATGTATCTGAAATTACTGAGGTAGCAAATAAAAGTAATGTATCCAAGGTATTGAGAAAACAAATAAAAGTAACGTATCTAAAGTATTCAGGTAGCAAATAAAGGAATGTATCTAAAAGTATATATTGAGCAAATAAAAGTAATGTTTCAAAAAGTATTCGGGTAGCAAATAAAAGAATATCTCTAAATTTATTGAGGCAGCAAAAATAAAATAATAATAATAATAATGTATCTGAAATCATTTAGGAAGTAAATATAGGTGATGTATCTGAAATTATTCTGGCAGCAAATAAAGGAATGTATCAAACAATTGAGGTAGCAAATGAAAGAAATGTATCTAAAGTATTGATTAAGCAAATAAAAGTACTGTATCTAAAGTACTTGGGTAGCAAATAAAAGGAATGCTAAGAGTGTTGAGGTAGCAAATTAGAAATGTATTTAATAAACATTTCGGTAGCCAAAAAGTAATGTATGTAAAACGTTTGAGGTAACAAAACAAGTAATGTATCTGAAACTATTGAAGTAGCAAATATAAGTAATGTATCTGAACTTATTGAGATAGGAAATAAAAGTAATGTATCTAAAGAATTGAGTATGCAAATAAAAGTAATGTATCTAAAGTATTCAGGTAGCAAATAAAGGAATGTATCTTAAAGTGTATATTAAGCAAATACAATTAATGTTTCGAAAAGTATTCAAGTAGCAAATAAAGGAAAGTATCTAAAAATATCGAGGTACAAAAAAATGTATCTGAAATCATTGAGGAAGCAAATATAGGTAATATATCTCAAATTATTGTAGCAGCAAATAAAGGAATGTATCAAAAAATTTAGGTATCAAATAAAAGTAATGTATCAAAAGTATTGATTAAGCAAGTAAAAGTACTGTATCTAAAGTACTTGGGTAGCAAATACAAGTAATGTTTCTAAAGGTATTGAGGTAGCATATAAGGGAATGTATTAATAAATATTTAAGTAGCAAAAAAGTAATGTATCTGAAATTATTGAGGTAGCAAATATAAGTAATGTATCTGGAATTATTGAGGTAGCAAATTAAAGTTATGTATCTAAAGTATTGAAAGCAAATAAACGTAATTTGGGCTCATCCCTTGACTGGCTGCTGTACACAGATTTGACTGTATTTGCTATCTCATTACTTTTATATACATTACTTATATTTGCTACCACAATACTTTTAGACAAATTACTTTTATTTGCTACCTCAATACTTTTAGATACATTCCTTTATTTGCCACCCCAATAAAATTCAGATACATTACTATTTTATTTGTTGCCTTGATTCTTTTAGATACATTACTTTTCGTGCCACAAAAACTTTGCAAAATGAGTTATTGTTTGATTTGCATTGTCAGTTTTGGCTTTTGTTATGCTTTGGATCTCCAGCAACTCTGCTCATTAATACTTTAGATACATTACTTTTATTTGATACCTCAATTTTTTGATATGTTCCTTTATTTGCCAGCTCAATAATTTTAGATACATTACTTATATTTGCTTCCTCAATGATTTCAGATACATTTCCTTTTTTTGATTCCTCAATATTTTTAGAAACATTTCTTTATTTGCTAGCTGAATACTTTTAGAAATGTTACTTTTATTTAGCAAATATAAGTAATATATCTGACAGTATTGAGGTAGCAGATATAAATAATCATCCGAAAGTATTGAGGTAGCCAGTAAAAAAATGTATTGAAAGACCAAATAAAAGTAATGTATCTGAAAGTATTGAAGTAGCAAATAAAAGTGATGTATCCAAAAGTATTAAGATAGCAAATGAAAGCAATGTTTCCTGCAGTTATGAGGTAGCACAAAAAGTAATTTAACTAGCAGTATTGATCCAGCATGCATAGAAATGTTTCCAGCATGAAGTAGCATGAAAAGTATTGTATTCAGCATTTACGACGAAGCACGAAAAGTATTGTATGCAGCAGCTATTAGGTAGCATAAAATGTAATGCATCCACCTGTTTAAGGTAACTTGAAAAGTAATGTATTTTGATGTTTTGAAGTAGCGGCAAAAATAATATATTTAGAAGAATCAAGGTAGCATAAAAAATTCGGAGGTACATGTAGCTTAAAAAGTAATGTATCTAGCAGTACTGAAGCAGCACGAAAAGTAGTGTGCCCAATAATACTGAGGTAGCAGGAAAAGTAAATCATCAAGCGTCCTTAAGGTAGCGGAAAAAGTAATGTTTCGAGCAACTTTGAGGATGCACTGAAAGTACTGTGAATATTCAGACTGTGAAAATATTGTACCATAATATCTGGTAAAATATTGGACACTGTGCTTCAAAGACCAGTCTACATTGTCTGCAAAGATAATTTGTTTGACCCGTGCACTATAAAAATTAACCCTCTAACTGCCAGAGAAGTAAACTCGACCTCTTTTGACCGCCAAAAATACAATCAACCGACACGCAGAGAGCTTTTTGTTTTTGGCCAGTCTAAACAAGCGGATGGTATAGATCCAAGATTAGACTGCACGTTCTGTGCAGTCTAATCTTGATCTATGCCGCCCGCAGAAGTCCCTGTTTTAGCCTATGGAGCTGAAAGGGCTAACCTCTTACACTGACCTTTATGTATCTTTCAGGAAGTGCTCCATAAACTTCGAAACAGTCCAGACTTAGGGGAAGATATTTGTAAAAGCATGCCTCGCCTTCATAACGAAAAGCGTGGAAATCTGTTGGATGATGTGCATACAAGATCCCCCTGTCTGCCTCAAGTGGGACATACCTTCGGACTATTCGTTTCATACCGATCTTTATCGAGCGTATACGAAAACTGGCAGCCATATTGATTATTTAGTTTGGCCAGTTACATACCTATACGATGGCGGGTCGGTATTGCTTAAAGGAGTTGCCCAAGCGAAAGCATCCTAGTGTTGACATACTTTGGTTTGTCTCGAATTTCTGACTTCGACAAATAATCTACAAAATGTGATTATTACAGCGCTATGCATTCCACAGAACTGGCTCCTGATTGTTAGCAATATATTTCAGCCATGCCTTGCAAAAAAGTATCAACCCATGTCAGCCTGCGCTGTCTGCGCAGGCTGACCTGGATCGAAACAGTTTGTTTCTAGTAAATTTTCAGCATGTCAATGTACCAGTGCACCTCATGATTCAGTCGGTTGTTATACTAAATGGATTTTATGGATCCATGAAAATGTGACGACTGGCTTGGTATCATGTGTCACGGAGATGCATTACAACCCCTTTTGCCAGACCACGGCTCATTTGTATGATACCTTGTGTACCATATGGCCTGCAACACGCGAAAAGGGGCATTCGGACATTTGCGTAAAGTGTCGTCTCGGATCAGCCTGCGCAGTCCACGCAGGCTAATCCGAGACGACACTTTCCGTTTTTATGTAATTTTCTGTTTTGCGCAAGTCTACTATAGCACAAAATCTAATGTAGTCGTAAAGTGCCGTCTCGGATTAGCCTGCGCGGACTGCGCAGGCTGATCCGTGACGACACTTTACGCAAATGTCCGAATGCCCCTTTTCGCGTGTTGCAAGCCATATTCTTGATATCACCATTAGTGGCATCAAACCACTGTGAAAGCATCAACGCGATAGAGAAGTTGCTCGTGACGTGCATGTTTTCCTATTTTCACGTGATTGTACGTCTATTCATGTAATAAATCTTTTGTTAGATAAATTTTAACCTAGTACAAAAATGATTTCCAAGTCAACTACTACAAATTAGTCTGTAAAGAGTTTGCAGATATGATCTTCTTTTTTTAACATGGTATCTCAAAAGGATATGAGTGGATTTTCTTTTAAATACATGGTATCTCAAAAGGATATGAGTTTAACATGATATATCAAGAGGATAGAAGATTTACATGATATACCATAATGGATATGAGTTTACATAAAATCCCAAAAGGGTATGAGTTTTACATGATATGTGTTGGCTAATCAAATGTGGAAGCAAGAGCCGGAGATAAAGAGAGCATTTACGAAATTAAGTTTTATTTAATTGTATATACTAAGAAATGCAATTGTTTGATTGATGTTCAGGTTGTAACTATTGAAGCAAATAGGTTTTCTTTTATTCAACAAATTGTTGAAATGTTGTATGCTTTTGTTTTGTTTTTTCTATTGAATGTTTTTGAGCATTTTTATAACTTTTATAATATTTCTAATAAGTCTTATGATATTTCTTTTTTTTTTCCCTTTTCTGCTAACTGTACTTTTTTGTAAACTACATTAATTGATACCAAATTCTACATAATGTTTTACTGTAATATTCATTGCAATTTTTATCTATATACGCAAAGATGTCTGTAAATCAATGTAAGCCTACAATACCATACATAGCATAACTTTATAAAATACAGTTAACTGTAAACAGACACACTTTCGGCAGCACAGTGAGGGCATGCCAGAAAAGAAAAGAAAATATCTCGTCGCCACGAGTTTTATTATAAAATCGTGGCCACGACAAAACTATCTCTCGACCACGACTTAATATCACCACTTGATAATTAACCCTTTAACACACAATCCAGACTTTTAACGACCTTGAAAAAGAATATTTTTATTAACATTGTTGGAAAAGGAGAAAATGCTATTAACTAGCGTTTTCTCCTTTTACCAAAATGTTTTCTAAACTATCAAAGACAATTTTCACAATTTGAGCCACAAAGAATTTATCATCTGCATAACTCTTTACCACACAATCCAGACTTTAACAACCCTGAAAAAGAAGCCGATAGACAACATTTTGGGAAAAGGAGAAAATGCCGGTAACCAGTATTTTCTCCTTTTCCCACAATATTTTCTACCCTATCAAAGTCAGAAATCATCATATTATCAAGATTTCATTTGTTGTCTGCAGCTGCTTTGAATTTGGTCCAGTCCAAAAATTTGTCCTTTGGTAAAGAGATAAATGATGCTTTGGGTTTGGAGAAGTCTAAAGTTTTGACGTGTGGTAAAGGGTTTAGTGGTGGCAACTGTGTTACCATGACACTAGTTGCTGTCAAACCTTTGTCTGTTACAGGGTAGTTACTCAGTAAAACTGTTTTTGTAACGAACGTTCAGACCGACGACAAACTGTTCAACTAGATAAATACCTTGTAAAAAAGTTTAGCAACACTTGTAGTTTACAGCTAAATATTTAACGGAAATATGAAATATGGTTACAAAATATTGTACAAAATTAGATTGAGCCTATAAACGATCATTGATTTTGAAACTTGTGAGAAAGGCTAATCAACATATCTCAAATGCATTGGATTTATATGTACACATAAATTTTCATACCACAGCAAAAATAAAGGCAAAACTTTTTTTAACTGTGTATGCATATGGTGCATTTCTTAGTAAAAATATTGAGGCAAAAGATGATATTGTTCAATTTGAACTTTTTACTCTTTTTTACAAGGTTTTAAAATTTGTTGGTGGTATGAACCTATACGTTTTAAGGTATTAAAATAAATCAAAAACCGATAAATTTAATCCGAAAAATGAATATAATGTTATGATGAGTGTCTTGTTAACATGACTCACTATCGTGTCACAAATGCATATACTGGCGAACGCCCACCACTATACAGTTCTATGCATGTATGTGGCATTGTTTTATGAGTGAAAAGATAAGAAATTTATGACATTTTTGGCTTCAGTCCGTCGACCAAAATTGTATTTGATGTATGCGGATTGAATGCATTTTTTTACGCATAATTCTGATTTTAATTGGTTTTTGCGATATAGTGGTGGGGAGTTGCCGGTATTATGCCGATTCATTTGTATTTCGTGTCATACCACTGTTTTGTTTTTGCTTCATTGAAACTAGAGTGTAAATCATTCTCTTTGATCCTTTGCTGAACTTTAAATTGCAAAGTTTTGAGGTTTGTTTCTATCAAATATATGTCCAGTAGCCTTCACAACAAACTGAAAAATTGCACCTCAACCGATTGCTATTCCATCTCAAACACACCTAGCCTTGATAAACTCAAAGTGAAAAAAAAAAACCCTTTCTTGTTATTTTTTTTTTCAACAATGGCAAGTACGGTAAATTCTTCTCTGCTTAATACCCCAAAAAAACCGAACCTATTCTGGTTATCGACCATTTTCCTCTATGTGGTCATAGATACAAAAGTAATTCCCTGACTAATACCCAACATTTATTTTCCACAGAAATCATCAAATCAACACAAGAAAGTGAAGAAATACATAACTTTTCATCCCGTATTGCAGCAGACAACTTATGCCAATAATGTGGTAAAAGGAAAAAATACCCCTGTTCAACTTTTGTTCATTTTGATGGTCCAAATTTTATGTGGATCTTACTAAAATCGTCTGCTTCGAATTTGTTTAATATTTTAGCAACGACGAAATGATTCATGTCACGTGCACAAATTTTTAGGTACTTGCTTAAGATATGAGCCATGCTTTGTTGAAAGGGAGTTTAATGCATCTGTTTTTTGTGAATGTCGGAGATGCATTAAACTCCCTTTTGCCGGAGCATGGCTCATATAAATTAGAATTTGGCACCGAGCTGAGCATATATGTGTACGAGTCGTATATGTTTTTTAGACTGATGATTGATGTTAACCTTTCCCTCCCCCCCCAACACACACACAGAGTGTAACAACGTGGAGTAATGTGTTGTTGGGCGGCAAGACACGAGGGCTTTGCCCAGGCAATCTTTGTCCTTAACCAAAGGTCTTTTGTAGTTAACCCTTTCCCAAACAATCCCTGGTTTTTACGATGCTGGGAAAGAAGGCTTTTGAAAACACTGTAGGAAAAGGAGAAAATGCTGGTAACCATTTTCTCCTTTTCCCACAATGTTTTCTACCCTTTCATAGAAAAAATCATCATTTGTATAACATTTAACCTGTCATCTGCAAAAGCTTTCAATTTGGTCTAGTCCAAAATTTTGTTGTTTGGGAAAGGGTTAACACATAGCATTCTAAAATTGCACTCTTAGTCTAATAATTCGTAACTGAGAAAGTAACGCAATTTCTTATTGGCTAATCCACTTGGTTCAGTCAATGAGAAATGGCGTAGCTTTCTAAATTTATGATTCAACTACGACTGCAATTTAGAATGCTTGGTGAATACGGGCCCTGTGGTTTAGTATCATTTTAAGTTATCTTGCACTTATTATGTCCCGATCACAGTTATTTTTCTTTTTTGTTCAAAAGTAGTATAATATCGTTGTAATGTCTAACATTTTTATATTTCATTTACATTTATTTTTTTATCTTCTTGAAATGATTCAAACCAACATAACTATGTATTTAAAACTTTTTTTTTCTTTAAATTCTGATCACTTGAAAAAAGCTGCATTGTACCATATCACATTTGTATCGGGTTTGGAAATATAGCTAGTTTCAAAATCAGATTTTTTTTCATACAAGTTTTATCACGACAGCCTCATTTATTAACCCCAGGAAATTAAAAGGTAAACTTGGAAACAGGTGTAGATGTAAGTCAATTTAAAGATACATATATACTCGTTTTTTGTCAGTTTTTAACACATTTTATCTTTATTTTTTCAAACTATAGTCATTCCTGTATCTTCATGCCAAATGTTGTGCCTGACGGGTTTGAATGTTGCATAGATAACGACCGATAGAAAATGTATTACATTTTTTGGAGACGAAAGAAATTACTCTTGTAACGTTTCCGGTTTTAAATTGAAGGTATATGTATTTGTCCCTTACACCGTATGTATCGGTAATTTATTTATGTTTACACAGCTGACTTAATTTTTAAGCATCCTACAGCCTTACAAGTTTTACAGCGATTCTCTCTGGCCGTAAGAATGTATCTTTAAATCAGTGGGGATTGGAAATGAGATGAAATGGTTATGGCCCCTGACCCTTCTTGCTTCTTCTCCGGGTTTACAATTTTATAGATCCATAGATTTCTAAAACTAAAATAATTAAATTCCTTTGTAGGCAATATCCCTTCAGACCTTATCTAAGCCTAACAAAACCTCCATTTCGTCTGTAATCATCAACCATTATGTAGTGCTTGTTAGCATTATTGAAGTGCTAAAACTTTGTACCAGACGACAAAATGTTAGACTTGTCCAAATTGAAAGCGTTTGCAGACGACAATTCAAATGTATCTCAAATGATGCTAGTTGCATATGAAAGAGTTAAAAACATTGTTGGGAAAAGGAAAAAATGCTGGTAACCAGCATTTTTTCCTTTTCCCCCACAATGTTTTCAAAATGCTTCTTTCTTAGGGTCTCTAAAGCTGTGGATTGTTTGATAAACAGTTTAAGTCTCTATTGAATGAACCAGTGACCTTTATTCTGTTCAATTAACCCGTTGAAACCTCCATATGAGTTAATAGTAAATAGTAAAAACTCTGTTTTAACATTTCTCATATTGTCTTCTATGTATATGTAATTAAACAATAAAGTATAAGTTAAAATCTGCATTCTTGAGGCATTTTTCTTTTTATTACTCCTCTTTAACTCTTTACCAGACAAAAACAAAAAAAAAAAAAGACCAGTCTAAATTGAAAGCAATGACAGACGACAACTTAAATGTGGCTCAAATGACGGAACTTTATCTGTGAAAGGTAGAAAACATTGTGGGAAGAGGAGAAAATGCTGGTAACCAGTATCGGACAGTGAAAATCAAAGACCAGATTGCACTTTCTATAAGAACAGGCTGTGCAGATCCATGATCAGACTGCACAGAACAGTCTGATCATGATCTACAGCACTCCTCTGCAAAGGCCAGCGGTCTTATATCATAGCCCGGTGTCCGTCGTGCGTTTGTGTGTCCGTCCGTGCGTGCGTTAACTTTTATTTCAAACACCTTCTTCTCTGAAACTACCTATCCAATTTTGATGAAACTTCCTAGAAATGATCCTGCCATGGTCCATTTCAGAACCTCTTCAAAAAGTTTGATTCCTTTAAAAACTCTGCTTGCCATGGCAGCAAAACTGAAAAATATTGAAAATCTTTGAAAATCTTCTTGTCTGAAACCATAGGGCATATATAGTAAAAACTTTAGTAATCTTCGTATTACTAACCATAAGACTTAGGGCTACTAAATACGGCCTTCTCTCAGGAGTCTCATGTTTTACAGGGCTTTTTATTGAGGAATTTTGTAAATCTTCTTTTTTATAACCACACATTCTAGACTTGTATTATTTGGTATGGGACTTTATCTTGTGGACCTCCACCAGGATTCAAATAATTATAGCTTTGTGGTCAAAAATGGCTTTGGCCTGGGGTCACAGCTTTCTCGTGGGATTTTATAGAAAAAATGTTGTATGTCTTCTAGTTTGAAACCCATTGGCCAAGTACTGTAATGTCTGGCTTGTAGTGTTTTTAATTATTAGCCAGTGGAGCGACACAGGGCCATCATGGCCCCCTGTTTTTGTTTTGTTTTTTTGTGATAGAAAGAATTGTACGAAAATGGGGAAAATGTATATTTTTAGCATTTTCCCCTTTTTTTCCAAACAAAATGGTCCTTTTTGGTAAAGGCATTGTGCTTTCTGTGAGGACATAGGTTCAAAATCAAAAGACCAACATACCTATATAAATGTAGATTTATCATGTAATTTCGTTTTCTATTTTTTCGTCAACCCTTTCCCATATTACAAATTTTAGAGTCTTTGAGGTCGAAAGCATTTGCAACTGACGAGTCCGGATTTGGTAAAAATGAACCAAAGTTTTCTTAACGGTTGGAAACATTGTTGGAAAAGGAGAAAATGCTGGTTAACAGCATTTTCTCCTTTTCCTACAATTTTTTCTAAAGGTTTCTTTCGCAGGGTTTAAAAAACAGAACATTTGGTAAAGGTGTTGTGCTTTGTCTGTTTCTATGAGTAAAAAAGGTCAAAAGTATTTGAGCCATGCTCTGACAAAAGGGGGCTTAATGCATCTCCGTGATGCAGGCTACCATGGAAGTCATCACATGACCGTATATCCGTAAAATCCATTTAGTCTAACAATCAACAGAATTATGAGGTAGACTGGTACTTTGACATACAGGAAATTGAGCAATAGCGAAAAGTTTCGGCCCAGGTCAGCCTGCGCGGACGGCGCAGGCTGACCTGGGTCGATACTTTTCGTAGATGCATTAAGCCCCCTTTTCACAGGGCACGATTCATTTGCATATGACAAATTCGATTTTGGTAAACATGAACCAAAGTTTTCTTAAGGAACAGAAATCATTGTGGGAAATGGAGAAACGATAGTTTACAGCATTTTCTCCTTTTCCCATAATGATTTTAAGAGGCTTCTTCCTCACAGTCATTAAAACACAGGTTTCTTAAGGTAAAAAGTTAAATTTTTGCTTTAACAGTATCCCTCTAATGCATCTATTTAGACATAGACATAACTTCAGATACCCCAGCAGTTGACAGTTTTCGAAACAATGACAGGAGCTGGTCTGTCTGTCTGTCTGTCTGTCTGTCTGTCTCTCTTTCTCTCTCTCTCTCTCTCTCTCTCTTAATCTCAATACGCTTACATCCATTCATTCACATACTCATACCACACCAAATAAATCTGGAACAACTTGAACTACACTTATTTACTAAACGATAAAATTTTGGCATGACCAAACTGAAAGCATATGCAGACTACAAATTTAGATATGGCTTGACAAACGTGGGAAAAGAAGAAAATGCTCGTTAACAGCATTTCTTCCTTTCCCACAATGTTTTTAAAAGCCTTTCTTCTCAGGGTCGTTAAAACTCTGGATTGTGTGGTAAAAGAAGTCTATCTGTGTAGCTGTCATTGTAATGTCCGATCATGTGACTCAATTAATACTTCATCTGGTTGAATCCATAATTCATGGCACTGGATTGTTGACTTGTAGATATCTGTTGTATATTCACGCCTATGAATAAAAAGAGAGAAAAAGAAAAAAAATGATGATAACGACCATGATGATGATGATGAAGATGATGATGATGTGGTAGTGGTGGTGTTCATCAGAACAGAACAGGACAGAACAGGACTTTATTTCCAAATGACTTTAACTGTATTCATTACAAAGCTTAAAAACAAATATAAGAATAGCATGTACATACATGTAACAGTAGCAGACATTGAATAGATAACATACAATATTTGCGGAAATCACGCTTCGATGCAATAATATCTTCTCGATTATTTTTACTGTGCAAATACTATAGATAACGTATCGGGCAAACTTTATACTCATCTCTACAACAATGTGGATAACGAGAGGTGATTTTGAAAACATTTTGGGAAAAGGAGAAAATGCTGGTAACCAGCATTTTCTCCTTTTCTCAAAATGTTTCCAGCCCTGAAAAAAATTAATATTATTTGAACCACATTCAATTTGTCGTCTGTGGATGCTTTCGATTTGGACAAGAGTAAATTTTTTTCGTGCAATAAAAGAGTTAAAAGCGGCCATTGGCAAATTTACTGTGAGGTTATCGTGTACGAATGTCGGATTGTCGCTTCATTTTCGGAAAATGACTGTCATCCCACCCTGTGTGCGTATTTATCTAATCTAACCTTAATGAGCAATGCTCTGACAAAGGGGGGTTTAATGCATCTCTGTGAGGCATCAAACTAAGCAAGACATCAAGACATCACAAAACTATAGATCAATACAAACAATTTGTCTAACAACCGACTGAATCATGAGGAAGAATGGTCCTTCAACATGCAAAAAATGTACTGAAAGCAAAAAGTTTCGACTTAGGTCAGCCTGTGCGGACTGTGTAGGCTGACACGAGTCGTACCTTTTTGTAGATGCATTAAGCCTCCTTTTCACGAAGCATGATTCAAATACATGTACACGTATGTTGAAAAGTTATCATTTGTTTTACATGTTAACTCCATGCTTTTTTGCAGAAATAATTTTTGAAAACATTATAGCAATAGGAGAAAATGCACTCTAGCCTCTTTTAAAGGCCTAATAGCAGCCAAAAAAAAAAAAACAACGCCGGTGTTAAAATGCATTAAAATTTTAATTATGCCATTTAAAATTATGGACAATTTTGTGAAGATGACAATCTGTTATTGTGTGGTCAGTCCAAGTGTTGGCCGCTGGCAGAAGAATGAATTTTTAAAAATCAGGCAAAAAGTAAACAAAAGAGAAAGTGACTTGGCAACTTTTGACCTAGTTTTGACATTAATTTCTCTGCCATGGCAGCGACTAAAACTTGGACCGACCGTACAATAACAGATTGACATCTTCAAAAGCATTTTCATACTTAAAAGTGATATGATTTAAATCCAAATAACTTTTAAAACTCGTTTTGTTTACTTTCGGCAGTTATGGTTACTTTAAGACAACATATGAGGGACACCAAAGATGTAACTTTTCACCATACAATCCCCAGTTTCATCGACCCTGAAATAGAGGGCAGGGATTCCTGGACTTTCTGATGCGGGGGTCATTTGACACCCTGACCCTTTTCCTGCTAAATAACTAAAATCGAGTTATCAATTCGATAGTTAAACTCCAAAATATTGCTATTTTACATGTGTGTTTTAGGGAATAATATCTCCTAATCGGACAGTGTAGATCCAAGATCAGACTGCACGTACTGTGCAGTCTGATCTTGATCTACGCTGTCCGCAAAAGGTCCATGAGTCGCGCTTACCAGCCTAAGGGTTAAAATGAATTTCAAAAAAAAGCACACTTATAAAATTTTGGGGGTCATTTAGAAAATTTGGGGGTCCAATGTCAACAAAACAGGGGGTCAGGGAAAATCCTTGGGGTGGGGGGGGTCGCTTCTAAAATCGTATTGCGAAAAGGAGAAAATAATTGTTACCAGCATTTCTCCTTTTCCCGAAATGTTTTCAATCCTTAAAAACAATTATAAATTTGACCAAAATCAGTTTGTCGTCTTTGAATACATTCGAACACGTTCGATTTGGACAAGATTTAATTTTGACGTCTGATAAAGAGTTAAAAGCGGCCGTTATCAAATCTATCGTCCGGTTCGTTTTCGGAAAATGAATGCCATCCCACGCTGTGTGTTTATTTACCTTATCTTAATGAGGTATGCTCTGGCAAAAGGGGGTTTAATGCATCTCTGTAATGCATCATACCAAGCAAGTTATCGCATAATTATAGAAACATCAAATCTATTTTGTCTAACAACCGACTGAATCATGAGGTAGACTGGTCCTTCGACATGAAGAAAATTGACCCATAGTAAAAAGTTTCAACCCAGGTTAGCCTGCGCAGACTGACATGGGTCGATACTTTATGCAGATGCATTAAATCCCCTTTTCACATAGCCTGATTCAAATACATGAGCACGTATGTAAATCAATTATCGCTTACTTTATTTAAGAAAAAATCTTCTTTCTATCGTGGTTTATCGTTCAATATAACCACGGTTGTGAGTTATGGGGCACAATAAATAATCCACGAGGGCGATAGCCCGAGAGGTTTACTCATTGCGCCTCATAACTCACAATGTGGTTTATTGAACGATAAACCACGATAGGAAGAAGATTATTTCGTTTCTAACATGACCAACTCTTCATCAAAGGAAATCAAGTTTATGCTAAGTGTATAAGAGCGTATGCAGACAATATTCCCTTGAATAAACCATGGCAGTTCCAATTTCTAACTCCACATAGGATGACCTTGATTTTACCACGCTTTCTTTGCACCGTGTTAATAGAGCTGAATTCACGTGTCATGTTAGAGTAATTAATTAATTCTTCTTGCAGAGACCAGAACAGAACAGTAAAAGGAGAGATTGTAGTCTAATCTCTGTTAAGCAAGCATCTGGGGGACACGAAAAACGTGCCTGGTTAACCCTTTGCCACGGAACTCCTAGAAAGAAGGCTTTTTAAAACATTTACGGAAAAGGAGAAAAATGCTGGTACCCAGAATTTTCTCATTTTTTCACCATGTTTTCTACACTGAGAAAGACAAACCGCATCATTTAAATCATATTTAATTTGTCGTCTGCAAATGCTTTGAATTCTGACGAGTCAAAAATATTGACTTCTGGTAAAGATTTCACCCTTCCCCAGTTAACAGTGTTTCAGACTTGTTAAAGTTTATTGCCTTTACGTACAGACGAAAAACTGAATATGACTCAGACTTTGTCTTTGAGAGAGTAGAAAACATTGCGGGATACGGAGAAAACGCTGCATTTTTTCCTTTTCTCACGATGTTTTCAAAAGCCTTCTTCATTGGGGTCGTTAAAACTCCTGAAAGATTGTTTGGTAAAAGAGGGTTAATACGGGCGCATCAAGGCATCAAGCGTCTATGGAACGTCGATATATGCTTACTTGATAGAAATTGATCACTTAGTAGTGATGGCCATTAAGACAGGTTTTGTTGTAAACATGAAAAACCAAATCTACTTTTGCCTCATTGTTCTCAGATGCATTCATGTATCCAATCTGAAATCATGTTGTTTACCTAATTTCGAGTTTTGTTCAAAGATTTTTTTGAGAAGGTAAACCAATCAGGTGCTCGAAACAATTGAACGGACTCTATTCAGTCCGGAAAGAAGACAAATTTTCTGTGATTTCAAAACTATTTTGACAGAGAATTCTACAGAATTCTGTGCAGTCTGATCTTGATCTATATTGTTCGCTTTTTGTTTGTATTGGAGTTTAACGCGATTTTAACAGCTTTGGTTATATCATGGCTGTTAGTGACGCACCTGTGTGTTTCCTGGCTTTCTCACACCAGTACTGACACAACTTTCTTTCCAAAGCCACTGTTTCCTCTCTGACCTCTGATGCATGTGAGAAAAGTAGTAAACAACATGATTTCAGATTGGATACATGAATGCATCTGAGAACAATGAGGCAAAAGTAGATTTGGTTTTTCATGTTTACAACAAAACCTGTCTTAATGGCCATCACTATTAAGTGATCAATTTCTATCAAGTAAGCATATATCGACGTTCCTTAGACGCTTGATGCCTTGATGCGCCCGTATTAACCCTCCTTTACCAAACAATCTTTCAGGAGTTTTAACGACCCCAATGAAGAAGGCTTTTGAAAACATCGTGAGAAAAGGAAAAAAATGCAGCGTTTTCTCCGTATCCCGCAATGCTTTCTACTCTCTCAAAGACAAAGTCTGAGTCATATTCAATTTTTCGTCTGTACGTAAAGGCAATAAACTTTAACAAGTCTGAAACACTGTTAACTGGTGAAGGGTGAAATCTTTACCAGAAGTCAATATTTTTGACTCGTCAGAATTCAAAGCATTTGCAGACGACAAATTAAATATGATTTAAATGATGCGGTTTGTCTTTCTCAGTGTAGAAAACATGGTGAAAAAATGAGAAAATTCTGGGTACCAGCATTTTTCTCCTTTTCCGTAAATGTTTTAAAAAGCCTTCTTTCTAGGAGTTCCGTGGCAAAGGGTTAACCAGGCACGTTTTTCGTGTCCCCCAGATGCTTGCTTAACAGAGATTAGACTACAATCTCTCCTTTTACTGTTCTGTTCTGGTCTCTGCAAGAAGAATTAATTAATTACTCTAACATGACACGTGAATTCAGCTCTATTAACACATTGCAAAGAAAGCGTGGTAAAATCAAGGTCATCCTATGTGGAGTTAGAAATTGGAACTGCCATGGTTTATTCAAGGGAATATTGTCTGCATACGCTCTTATACACTTAGCATAAACTTGATTTCCTTTGATGAAGAGTTGGTCATGTTAGAAACGAAATAATCTTCTTCCTATCGTGGTTTATCGTTCAATAAACCACATTGTGAGTTATGAGGCGCAATGAGTAAACCTCTCGGGCTATCGCCCTCGTGGATTATTTATTGTGCCCCATAACTCACAACCGTGGTTATATTGAACGATAAACCACGATAGAAAGAAGATTTTTTCTTAAATAAAGTAAGCGATAATTGATTTACATACGTGCTCATGTATTTGAATCAGGCTATGTGAAAAGGGGATTTAATGCATCTGCATAAAGTATCGACCCATGTCAGTCTGCGCAGGCTAACCTGGGTTGAAACTTTTTACTATGGGTCAATTTTCTTCATGTCGAAGGACCAGTCTACCTCATGATTCAGTCGGTTGTTAGACAAAATAGATTTGATGTTTCTATAATTATGCGATAACTTGCTTGGTATGATGCATTACAGAGATGCATTAAACCCCCTTTTGCCAGAGCATACCTCATTAAGATAAGGTAAATAAACACACAGCGTGGGATGGCATTCATTTTCCGAAAACGAACCGGACGATAGATTTGATAACGGCCGCTTTTAACTCTTTATCAGACGTCAAAATTAAATCTTGTCCAAATCGAACGTGTTCGAATGTATTCAAAGACGACAAACTGATTTTGGTCAAATTTATAATCGTTTTTAAGGATTGAAAACATTTCGGGAAAAGGAGAAATGCTGGTAACAATTATTTTCTCCTTTTCGCAATACGATTTTAGAAGCGACCCCCCCCACCCCAAGGATTTTTCCTGACCCCCTGTTCTGTTGACATTGGACCCCCAAATTTTCTAAATGACCCCCAAAATTTTATAAGTTTGCTTTTTTTTGAAATTCATTTTAACCCTTAGGCTGGTAAGCGCGACTCACGGACCTTTTGCGGACAGCGTAGATCAAGATCAGACTGCACAGTACGTGCAGTCTGATCTTGGATCTACACTGTCCGATTAGGAGATATTATTCCCCAAAACTAACATGTGAAATAGCAATATTTTGGAGTTTCACTATCGAATAATCGAATAATAACAGATTGTCATCTTCACAATATTGTCCATAATTTTAAATGGCATGATCCAAATTTCAATGCATTTTAACACCTGCGTTTTTTTTTTTGGCTGCTATTAGGCCTTTAATAGAGGCTAGACTGCATTTTCTCCTATTGCTATTATGTTTTCAAAAATTATATCTGCAAAAAAGTATGGAGTTAACTAGTGAAACAGATGATAATTTTTCAACATACGTGTATATGTATTTGAATCATGCTTCGTGAAAAGGAGGCTTAATGCATCTACAAAAAGGTACGACTCGTGTCAGCCTACACAGTCCGCACAGGCTGACCTAAGTCGAAACTTTTTGCTTTCAGTACATTTTTTGCATGTTGAAGGACCATTCTTCCTCATGATTCAGTCGGTTGTTAGACAAATTGTTTGTATTGATCTATAGTTTTGTGATGTCTTGATGTCTTGCTTAGTTTGATGCCTCACAGAGATGCATTAAACCCCCCTTTGTCAGAGCATTGCTCATTAAGGTTAGATTAGATAAATACGCACACAGGGTGGGATGACAGTCATTTTCCGAAAATGAAGCGACAATCCGACATTCGTACACGATAACCTCACAGTAAATTTGCCAATGGCCGCTTTTAACTCTTTTATTGCACGAAAAAAATTTACTCTTGTCCAAATCGAAAGCATCCACAGACGACAAATTGAATGTGGTTCAAATAATATTAATTTTTTTCAGGGCTGGAAACATTTTGAGAAAAGGAGAAAATGCTGGTTACCAGCATTTTCTCCTTTTCCCAAAATGTTTTCAAAATCACCTCTCGTTATCCACATTGTTGTAGAGATGAGTATAAAGTTTGCCCGATACGTTATCTATAGTATTTGCACAGTAAAAATAATCGAGAAGATATTATTGCATCGAAGCGTGATTTCCGCAAATATTGTATGTTATCTATTCAATGTCTGCTACTGTTACATGTATGTACATGCTATTCTTATATTTGTTTTTAAGCTTTGTAATGAATACAGTTAAAGTCATTTGGAAATAAAGTCCTGTTCTGTCCTGTTCTGTTCTGATGAACACCACCACTACCACATCATCATCATCTTCATCATCATCATCATGGTCGTTATCATCATTTTTTTTCTTTTTCTCTCTTTTTATTCATAGGCGTGAATATACAACAGATATCTACAAGTCAACAATCCAGTGCCATGAATTATGGATTCAACCAGATGAAGTATTAATTGAGTCACATGATCGGACATTACAATGACAGCTACACAGATAGACTTCTTTTACCACACAATCCAGAGTTTTAACGACCCTGAGAAGAAAGGCTTTTAAAAACATTGTGGGAAAGGAAGAAATGCTGTTAACGAGCATTTTCTTCTTTTCCCACGTTTGTCAAGCCATATCTAAATTTGTAGTCTGCATATGCTTTCAGTTTGGTCATGCCAAAATTTTATCGTTTAGTAAATAAGTGTAGTTCAAGTTGTTCCAGATTTATTTGGTGTGGTATGAGTATGTGAATGAATGGATGTAAGCGTATTGAGATTAAGAGAGAGAGAGAGAGAGAGAGAGAGAAAGAGAGACAGACAGACAGACAGACAGACAGACAGACCAGCTCCTGTCATTGTTTCGAAAACTGTCAACTGCTGGGGTATCTGAAGTTATGTCTATGTCTAAATAGATGCATTAGAGGGATACTGTTAAAGCAAAAATTTAACTTTTTACCTTAAGAAACCTGTGTTTTAATGACTGTGAGGAAGAAGCCTCTTAAAATCATTATGGGAAAAGGAGAAAATGCTGTAAACTATCGTTTCTCCATTTCCCACAATGATTTCTGTTCCTTAAGAAAACTTTGGTTCATGTTTACCAAAATCGAATTTGTCATATGCAAATGAATCGTGCCCTGTGAAAAGGGGGCTTAATGCATCTACGAAAAGTATCGACCCAGGTCAGCCTGCGCCGTCCGCGCAGGCTGACCTGGGCCGAAACTTTTCGCTATTGCTCAATTTCCTGTATGTCAAAGTACCAGTCTACCTCATAATTCTGTTGATTGTTAGACTAAATGGATTTTACGGATATACGGTCATGTGATGACTTCCATGGTAGCCTGCATCACGGAGATGCATTAAGCCCCCTTTTGTCAGAGCATGGCTCAAATACTTTTGACCTTTTTTACTCATAGAAACAGACAAAGCACAACACCTTTACCAAATGTTCTGTTTTTTAAACCCTGCGAAAGAAGCCTTTAGAAAACATTGTGGGAAATGGAGAAAATGCCGTTAACCAGCATTTTCTCCTTTTCCAACAATGTTTCCAACCGTTAAGAAAACTTTGGTTCATTTTTACCAAATCCGGACTCGTCAGTTGCAAATGCTTTCGACCTCATAGACTCTAAAATTTGTAATGTGGGAAAGGGTTGACGAAAAAATAGAAAACGAAATTACATGATAAATCTACATTTATATAGGTATGTTGTTCTGATGATTTTGAACCTATGTTCTCACAGCAAGCACAGTGCCTTTACCAAAAAGGACCATTTTGTTGGGAAAAAAAGGGGAAAATGCTAAAAATATACATTTTCCCCATTTTCGTACAATTCTTTCTATCACAAAAAAAAAACAAAACAAAAAAACAGGGGGCCATGATGGCCCTGTGTCGCTCCACTGGCTAATAATTAAAAACACTACAAGCCAAACATTACAGTACTTGGCCAATGGGTTTCAAACTAGAAGACATACAACATTTTTTCTGTAAAATCCCACGAGAAAGCTGTGACCCCAGGCCAAAGCCATTTTTGACCACAAAGCTATAATTATTTGAATCCTGGTGGAGGTCCACAAGATAAAGTCCCATACCAAATAATACAAGTCTAGAATGTGTGGTTATAAAAAAGAAGATTTACAAAATTCCTCAATAAAAAGCCCTGTAAAACATGAGACTCCTGAGAGAAGGCCATATTTAGTAGCCCTAAGTCTTATGGTTAGTAATACGAAGATTACTAAAGTTTTTACTATATATGCCCTATGGTTTCAGACAAGATTTTCAAAGATTTTCAATATTTTTCAGTTTTGCTGCCATGGCAACCAGAGTTTTTAAAGGAATCAAACTTTTTGAAGAGGTTCTAAAATGGACCATGGCAGGATCATTTCTAGGAAGTTTCATCAAAATTGGATAGGTAGTTTCAGAGAAGAAGGTGTTTGAAGTAAAAGTTAACGCACGCACGGACGGACACACAAACGCACGACGGACACCGGGCTATGACATAAGACCGCTGGCCTTTGCAGAGGAGTGCTGTAGATCATGATCAGACTGTTCTGTGCAGTCTGATCATGGATCTGCACAGCCTATTCTTATAGAAAGTGCAATCTGGTCTTTGATTTTCACTGTCCGATACTGGTTACCAGCATTTTCTCCTCTTCCCACAATGTTTTCTACCTTTCACAGACAAAGTTCCGTCATTCGAGCCACATTTAAGTTGTCGTCTGTCATTGCTTTCAATTTAGACAGGTCTTTTTTTTTTTTGTCTGGTAAAGAGTTAAAGAGGAGTAATAAAAAGAAAAATGCCTCAAGAATGCAGATTTTAACTTATACTTTATTGTTTAATTACATATACATAGAAGACAATATGAGAAATGTTAAAACAGAGTTTTTACGATTTACTATTAACTCATATGGAGGTTTCAACGGGTTAATTGAACAGAATAAAGGTCACTGGTTCATTCAATAGAGACTTAAACTGTTTATCAAACAATCCACAGCTTTAGAGACCCTAAGAAAGAAGCATTTTGAAAACATTGTGGGGGAAAAGGAAAAAATGCTGGTTACCAGCATTTTTTCCTTTTCCCAACAATGTTTTTAACTCTTTCATATGCAACTAGCATCATTTGAGATACATTTGAATTGTCGTCTGCAAACGCTTTCAATTTGGACAAGTCTAACATTTTGTCGTCTGGTACAAAGTTTTAGCACTTCAATAATGCTAACAAGCACTACATAATGGTTGATGATTACAGACGAAATGGAGGTTTTGTTAGGCTTAGATAAGGTCTGAAGGGATATTGCCTACAAAGGAATTTAATTATTTTAGTTTTAGAAATCTATGGATCTATAAAATTGTAAACCCGGAGAAGAAGCAAGAAGGGTCAGGGGCCATAACCATTTCATCTCATGTCCAATCCCCACTGATTTAAAGATACATTCTTACGGCCAGAGAGAATCGCTGTAAAACTTGTAAGGCTGTAGGATGCTTCAAAATTAAGTCAGCTGTGTAAACATAAATAAATTACCGATACATACGGTGTAAGGGACAAATACATATACCTTCAATTTAAAACCGGAAACGTTACAAGAGTAATTTCTTTGATGGTCTCCAAAAATGTAATACATTTTCTATCGGTCGTTATCTATGCAACATTCAAACCCGTCAGGCACAACATTTGGCATGAAGATACAGGAATGACTATAATTTGAAAAAAATAAAGATAAAATGTGTTAAAAACTGACAAAAAACGAGTATATATGTATCTTTAAATTGACTTACATCTACACCTGTTTCCAAGTTTACCTTTTAATTTCCTGGGGTTAATAAATGAGGCTGTCGTGATAAAACTTGTATGAAAAAAAATCTGATTTTGAAACTAGCTATATTTCCAAACCCGATACAAATGTGATATGGTACAATGCAGCTTTTTTCAAGTGATCAGAATTTAAAGTTTTAAATACATAGTTATGTTGGTTTGAATCATTTCAAGAAGATAAAAAAATAAATGTAAATGAAATATAAAAATGTTAGACATTACAACGATATTATACTACCTTTGAACAAAAAAGAAAAATAACTGTGTGATCGGGACATAATAAGTGCAAGATAACTTAAAATGATATTAAACCACAGGGCCCGTATTCACCAAGCATTCTAAATTGCAGTCTTGGTTGAATCATAAATTTAGAAAGCTACGCCATTTCTCATTGACTGAACCAAGTGGATTAGCCAATAAGAAATTGCGTTACTTTCTCAGTTACGAATTATTAGACTAAGAGTGCAATTTTAGAATGCTATGTGTTAACCCTTTCCCAAACAACAAAATTTTGAACTAGACCAAATTGAAAGCTTTTGCAGATGACAGGTTAAATGTTATACAAATGATGATTTTTGTCTATGAAAGGGTAGAAAACATTGTGGGAAAAGGAGAAAATGGTTACCAGCAGTTTCTCCTTTTCGTACAGTGTTTTCAAAAGCCTTCTTTCCCAGCATCGTAAAAACCAGGTATTGATTGGGAAAGGGTTAACTACATAAGACCTTTGGTTAAGGACAAAGATTGCCTGGGCAAAGCCCTCATATGTAGTGTCTTGCCGCCCAACAACACATCACTCCACGTTGTTACACTCTGTGTGTGTGTTGGGGGGGGGTTAACATCAATCATCAATCATCAGTCTAAAAAACATATACGACTCGTACACATATATGCTCAGCTCGGTGCCAAATTCTAATTTATATGAGCCATGCTCCGGCAAAAGGGAGTTTAATGCATCTCCGACATTCACAAAAAAACAGATGCATTAAACTCCCTTTCAGCAAAGCATGGCTCATATCTTAAGCAAGTACCTAAAAATTTGTGCACGTGACATGAATCATTTCGTCGTTGCTAAAATATTAAACAAATTCGAAGCAGACGATTTTAGTAAGATCCACATAAAATTTGGACCATCAAAATAAACAAAAGTTGAACAGGGGTATTTTTTCCTTTTACCACATTATTGGCATAAGTTGTCTGCTGCAATACGGGATGAAAAGTTATGTGTTTCTTCACTTTCTTGTGTTGATTTGATGATTTCTGTGGGAAATAAATGTTGGGTATTAGTCAAGGAATTACTTTTGTATCTATGACCACATAGAGGAAAATGGTCGATAACCAGAATAGGTTCGGTTTTTTGGGGGTATTAATCAGAAAAGAATTCAACGTACTTGCCATTGTTGAAAAAAAAACTAACAAGAAAAGGTTTTTTTTTTCACTTTGAGTTTAAAAAGGGTACATGTATTTGAGATGGAATAGCAATCGGTTGAGGTGCCATTTTTCAGTTTGTTGTGAAGGCTACTGGACATATATTTGATAGAGACAAACCCAAAAACTTTGCAATTTAAAGTTCAGCAAAGGATCAAAGAGAATGATTTACACTCTAGTTTCAATGAAGCAAAAACCAAACAGTGGTATGACACGAAACACAAATGAATCGGCATAATACCGGCAACTCCCCACCACTATATCGCAAAAACCAATTAAAATCAGAATTATGCGTAAAAAAATGCATTCAATCCGCATACATCAAATACAATTTTGGTCGACGGATTGAAGCCAAAAATGTCATAAATTTCTTATCTTTTCACTCATAAAACAATGCCACATACATGCAAAGAACTGTTTAGTGGTGGGCGTTCGCCAGTATATGCATTTGTGACACGATAGTGAGTCATGTTAACAAAACACTCATCATAACATTATATTCATTTTTCGGATTAAATTTATCGGTTCTTGATTTATCTTAATACCTTAAAACGTATAGGTTCATACCACCAACAAATTTTAAAACCTTGTAAAAAAGAGTAAAAAGTTCAAATTGAACAATATCATCTTTTGCCTCAATATTTTTACTAAGAAATGCATCATATGCATACACAGTTAAAAAAAGTTTTGCCTTTATTTTTGCTGTGGTATGAAAATTTATGTGTATATATAAATCCAGTGCATTTGAGATATGTTGATTAGCCTTTCTCACAAGTTTCAAAATCAATGATCGTTTATAGGCTTAATCTAATTTTATACAATATTTTGTAACCATATTTCATATTTCCGTTAAATATTTAGCTGTAAACTACAAGTGTTGCTAAACTTTTTTACAAGGTATTTATCTAGTTGAACAGTTTGTCGTCGGTCTGAACGTTCGTTACAAAAACAGTTTTACTGAGTAACTACCCTGTAACAGACAAAGGTTTGACAGCAACTAGTGTCATGGTAACACAGTTGCCACCACTAAACCCTTTACCACACGTCAAAACTTTAGACTTGTCCAAACCCAAAGCATCATTTATCTCTTTACCAAAGGACAAATTTTTGGACTGGACCAAATTCAAAGCAGCTGCAGACAACAAATGAAATCTTGATAATATGATGATTTCTGACTTTGATAGGGTAGAAAATATTGTGGGAAAAGGAGAAAATACTGGTTACTGGCATTTTCTCCTTTTCCCAAAATATTGTCTATAGGCTTCTTTCTCAGGGTTGTTAAAGTCTGGATTGTGTGGTAAAGAGTTATGCAGATGACAAATTCTTTGTGGCTCAAATTGTGAAAATTGTCTTTGATAGTTTAGAAAACATTTTGGTAAAAGGAGAAAACGCTAGTTAATAGCATTTTCTCCTTTTCCAACAATGTTAATAAAAATATTCTTTTTCAAGGTCGTTAAAAGTCTGGATTGTGTGTTAAAGGGTTAATTATCAAGTGGTGATATTAAGTCGTGGTCGAGAGATAGTTTTGTCGTGGCACGATTTTATAATAAAACTCGTGGCGACGAGATATTTTCTTTTCTTATCTGGCATGCCCTCACTGTGCTGTCGAAAGTGTGTCTGTTTACAGTTAACTGTATTTTATAAAGTTATGCTATGTATGGTATTGTAGGCTTACATTGATTTACAGACATCTTTGCGTATATAGATAAAAATTGCAATGAATATTACAGTAAAACATTATGTAGAATTTGGTATCAATTAATGTAGTTTACAAAAAAGTACAGTTAGCAGAAAAGGGAAAAAAAAAGAAATATCATAAGACTTATTAGAAATATTATAAAAGTTATAAAAATGCTCAAAAACATTCAATAGAAAAAACAAAACAAAAGCATACAACATTTCAACAATTTGTTGAGTAAAAGAAAACCTATTTGCTTCAATAGTTACAACCTGAACATCAATCAAACAATTGCATTTCTTAGTATATACAATTAAATAAAACTTAATTTCGTAAATGCTCTCCTTATCTCCGGCTCTTGCTTCCACATTTGATTAGCCAACACATATCATGTAAAACTCATACCCTTTTGGGATCTTATGTAAACTCATATCCATTATGGTATATCATGTAAATCTTCTATCCTCTTGATATATCATGTTAAACTCATATCCTTTTGAGATACCATGTATTTAAAAGAAAATCCACTCATATCCTTTTGAGATATCATGTTAAAAAAAGAACATCATATCTGCAAACTCTTTACAGACTAATTTGTAGTAGTTGACTTGGAAATCATTTTTGTACTAGGTTAAAATTTATCTAACAAAAGATTTATTACATGAATAGACGTACAATCACGTGTAAATAGGAAAACATGCACGTCACGAGCAACTTCTCTATCGCGTTGATGCTTTCACAGTGGTTTGATGCCACTAATGGTGATATCAAGAATATGGCTTGCAACACGCGAAAAGGGGCATTTGGACATTTGCGTAAAGTGTCGTCACGGATCAGCCTGCGCAGTCCGCGCAGGCTAATCCGAGACGGCACTTTACGACTACATTAGATTTTGTGCTACAGTAGACTTGCGCAAAACAGAAAATTACATAAAAACGGAAAGTGTCGTCTCGGATTAGCCTGCGTGGACTGCGCAGGCTGATCCGAGACGACACTTTACGCAAATGTCTGAATGCCCCTTTTCGCGTGTTGCAGGCCATATGGTACACAGTGTATCATACAAATGAGCCGTGGTCTGGCAAAAGGGGTTATAATGCATCTCCGTGACACATGATACCAAGCCAGTCGTCACATTTTCATGGATCCATAAAATCCATTTAGTATAACAACCGACTGAATCATGAAGTACACTGGTACATTGACATGCTGAAAATTTACTAGAAACAAACTGTTTCGATCCAGGTCAGCCTGCGCAGACTGCACAGGCTGACATGGGTTGATACTTTTTTGCAAGGCATGGCTTAAATACATTGCTAACAATCAGGAGCCCGTTTACACAGTTCAGTGGAATGCATAGCGCTGTAATAATCACATTTTGTAGATTATTTGTCGAAGTCAGAAATTCGAGACAAACCAAAGTATGTCAACACTAGGATGCTTTCGCTTGGGCAACTCCTTTAAGCAATACCGACCCGCCATCGTATAGGTATGTAACTGGCCAAACTAAATAATCAATATGGCTGCCAGTTTTCGTATACGCTCGATAAAGATCGGTATTAAACGAATAGTCCGAAGGTATGTCCCACTTGAGGCAAACAGGGGGATCTTGTATGCACATCATCCAACAGATTTCCACGCTTTTCGTTATGAAGGCGAGGCATGCTTTTACAATATCTTCCCCAAAGTCTGGACTGTTTCGAAGTTTATGGAGCACTTCCTGAAAGATACATAAAGGTCAGTGTAAGAGGTTAGCCCTTTCAGCGCCATAGACGAAAACAGGGGCTTCTGCGGGCAGCATAGATCAAGATTAGACTGCACAGAACGTGCAGTCTGATCTTGGATCTATACCATCCGCTTGTTTAGACTGGCCAAAAGCAAAAAGCTCTCTGCGTGTCGGTTGATTGTATTTTTGGCCGTCAAAAGAGGTCGAGTTTACTTCCCTGGCAATTAGAGGGTTAATTTTTATAGTGCACGGGTCAAACAAATTACCTTTGCAGACAATGTAGACTGGTCTTTGAAGCACAGTGTCCAATATTTTACCAGATATTATGGTACAATATTTTCACAGTCTGAATATTCACAGTACTTTCAGTGCATCCTCAAAGTTGCGCGAAACATTACTTTTTGCGCTACCTTAAGGACGCTTGATGATTTACTTTTACTGCTACCTCAGTACTATTGGGTATACTATTTTTCGTGCTGCTTCAGTACTGCTAGATACATTACTTTTTAAGCTACATGTACCTCCTAATTTTTTATGCTACCTTAATTCTTCTAGATATATTATTTTGCCGCTACTTCAAAACATCCAAATACATTACTTTTCAAGTTACCTTAAACAGGTGGATGCATTACGTTTTATGCTACCTAAAAGCTGCTGCATACAATACTTTTTGTGCTTCGTCGTAAATGCTGGATACAATACTTTTCATGCTACTTCATGCTGGAAACATTTCTATGCATGTTGGATCAATACTGCTAGTTGAATTACTTTTTGTGCTACCTTATAACTGTAGGAAACATTGCTTTCATTTGCTATCTTAATACTTTTGGATACATCACTTTCATTTGCTACTTCAATACTTTCAGATACATTACTTTTATTTGGTCTTTCAATACATTTTTTTACTGGCTACCTCAATACTTTCGGATGATTATTTATATCTGCTACCTCAATACTGTCAGATATATTACTTATATTTGCTATCCCATTACTTTTATATACATTACTTATATTTGCTACCACAATACTTTTAGATACATTACTTTTATTTGCTACCTCAATACTTTTAGATACATTCCTTTATTTGCCACCCCAATAAAATTCAGATACATTACTATTTTATTTGTTGCCTTGATTCTTTTAGATACATTACTTTTCGTGCCACAAAAACTTTGCAAAATGAGTTATTGTTTGAGTTGCATTGTCAGTTTTGGCTTTTGTTATGCTTTGGATCACCAGCAACTCTGCTCATTAATACCTTAGATACATTACTTTTATTTGATACCTCAATTTTTTGATATATTCCTTTATTTGCTGCCTCAGTAATTTTAGATACATTACTTATATTTGCTTCCTCAATGATTTCAGATACATTTCCTTTTTTTGATTCCTCAATATTTTTAGAAACATTTCTTTATTTGCTAGCTGAATACTTTTAGAAATGTTACTTTTATTTACTTAATATATATTTTTTTTTTACATTCCTTTATTTGCTACATGAATACTTTAGATACATTACTTTTATCTGTTTGCTCAATAGTTTGGGTATATTACTTTTATTTGTTTTCTCAATTCTTTGGATAAATAACCTTTATTTGCTACCTGAATTTTTGATACATTCTTTTATTTGCTGCCTCAATAATTTCAGATACATTACTTTTTTGTTGCTACCTAAATATTTATTAAATACATTCTTTTATTTGCTACCTCAATACTTTTAGAAACATTACTTGTATTTGCTACCCAAGTACTTTAGATACAGAACTATTATTTGCTTAATCAATAATTTAGATACATTACTTTTATTTGCTACCTCAATTTTTTGATACATTCCTTTATTTGCTAACTTAATGATTTCAGATACAATTATTATATTTGCTACCTCAATGATTTCAGATACATAGCTTCGTTTGCTACCTCAATATTTTTAGATACATTCGTTTATTTGCTACCTGAATACTTTTCGAAACAGTACTTTTATTTGCTTAATAAATACTTTAAGAAACATTCCTTTATTTTCGACATGAATACTTCAGATACATTACGTTTATTTGCTTTCAATACTTTAGATACATGACTTTAATTTGCTATCTCAATAATTTCAGATACATTACTTATATTTGCTACTTAAATATTTATTAAATACATTCCTTTATATGCTACCTCAATACCTTTAGAAACATTACTTGTATTTGCTTCCCAAGTACTTTAGATATAGTACTTTTATTTGCTTAATCAATACTTTAGATAAATTACTTTTATTTGATACCTCAATTTTTTGATACATTCCTTTGTTTGCTGCTACAATAATTTGAGATATATTACCTATATTTGCTTCCTCAATGATTTTACATATATTTTTTTGTACCTCAATATTTTTAGATACATTCCTTTATTTGCTACCTGAATACTTTTCGAATCATTACTTTTATTTGCTTAATAAATACTTTAAGATACATTCCTTTATTTTCGACATGAATACTTCAGATACATTACGTTTATTTGCTTTCAGTACTTTAGATACATAACTTTAATTTGCTACCTCAATAATTTCAGATACATTACTGTTTTGCTACTTAAATATTTATTAAATACATTCCTTTATATGCTACCTCAATACCTTTAGAAACATTACTTGTATTTGCTACCCAAGTACTTTAGATACAGTACTTTTACTTGCTTAATCAATACTTTAGATACATTACTTTTATTTAGATACCTAAATTTTTTGATACATTCCTTTATTTGCTGCTACAATAATTTGAGATATATTACCTATATTTGCTTCCTCAATGATTTCAGATAGGTTTTTTTGTACCTCGATATTTTTAGATACTTTCCTTTATTAGCTACTTGAATACTTTTCAAAACATTAATTGTATTTGCTTAATATACACTTTAAGATACATTCCTTTATTTGCCACCTGAATACTTCAGATACATTACTTTTATTTGCATACTCAATTCTTTAGATACATTACTTTTATTTCCTACCTCAATAAGTTCAGATACATTACTTATATTTGCTACTTCAATAGTTTCAGATACATTACTTTTTTTGTTACCTCAGAAGTTTTACATATATTACTTTTTGGCTACCGAAATGTTTATTAAATACATTCCTTATTTGCTACCTCAATACTCTTAGCTTTCCTTTTATTTGCTACCCAAGTACTTTAGATACGGTACTTTTACTTGCTTAATAAATACTTTGGATACATTTCTTTCATTTGCTACCTCAATTGTTTGATACATTCCTTTATTTGCTGCCAGAATAATTTCAGATACATCACCTATATTTACTTCCTAAATGATTTCAGATACATTATTATTATTATTATTATTTTATTTTTGCTGCCTCAATAAATTTAGAGATATTCCTTTATTTGCTACCTGAATATTTTTTGAAACATTACTTCTATTTGCTCAATATATACTTTTAGATACATTCCTTTATTTGCTACCTGAATACTTTAGATACATTACTTTTATTTGTTTTCTCAATACCTTAGATACATTTCTTTTATTTGCTACCTCAGTAATTTCAGATACATTACTTCTATTTGCTACCTCAATAGTTTCAGAAACATTACTTTTTTTTTGTTCCCAAAATATTTATTAAATATATTTCTTTATTTGCTACCTCAATACTTTTAGAAACATTTGTTGTATTTGCTACCCAAGTACTTTAGATAGAGTACTTTTATTTGCTTAATAAATACTTTAGATACATTACTTTTATTTGCTGTCTAATTGTTTGATATATTCCTTTATTTGCTGCTACAATAATTTCAGATACATTACTTATATTTGCTACCTCAATAATTTCAGATACATTACTCCTTTTGCTACCCCAATATTTTTAGAAAGATTCCTTTATTTGCTCCCTCAATACTATTAGAAACATTAATTGTATTTGCTAAATATATACTTTAAGATACATTTCTTTATTTGCTACATTAATACTTTAGATACATTTCTTTTATTTGCTACCTCAATACTTTAGATACATTACTTTTTTCCTACCTCAATTTTTGTTGATGCATTCTTTTATTTACTACCTCATAATACCAGATACATTACTTGTATTTGCTCCCTCAATAATTTCAGATGCATCACTTTTTTTTGCTACCTCAAAATTTTAGGTACATTTCTTTATTTTCCACCTCAATACGTTTAGATACATCACGTTTATTTGCTACCTGAATACTTTTAGATATATTCCTGTACTTGCTATCTTAATACTTTAGATACATTACTTTTATTTGCTTTCTCAACACTTTAGATACTTTACTTTTATTTGCTACCTCAATACTTCTAGATACATTCCTTTATTTGCCACCCTAATAAAATTCAGATACATTACTATTTTATTTGTTGCCTTGATTCTTTTAGATGCATTACTTTTCGTGCCACACAAACCTTGCAAAATGAGCTATTGTTTGATTTGCATTGTCAGTTTTGGCTTTTGTTATCCTTTGGATCAACAGCCACTTTACTCATAAATTTAAGCACAATCAAAACAAACTCCGTTCAGTGGTGATCATGACGCTTGAAACACCTTATGCAACGACGAAGAAGCTTTTTATGTAGGGTAGCTTTTGATACAATTCTAAGCACAATGACTACATTTTTATGAGAGAAAACACAGTTGAAGTATTCACCTTTTAATTCCACTGTGTCAAAAAGTGTTTATTTTGCTCACTTGACCACTTACCTTTTCTATAACTGGAATGACTTGTTTTGCAACTTGTTTTCGATAGTCTTTGATACCTTTGCGTACTTCTACTGGAACTTCAGGCACCTTCTCCCCCTTCATCTGGATAATATTGAAATGTTCTAAACATCAGGTACAATGTTGTCCGTATCAGTCAAAAAATGGGAAGTACTCTTTAAAACGGGGATTTAATACACCTGCAAAAAGGTATTGACCAATGTCCGCGCAGGCTGACATGAGTCTAAACTTTTTGCTAAATGTAAATTTCCTGTATGTCCAAGGACCATCATACCACCACACTCAGTCATCTGTCAGACAAAATGGGTTTCATGGATCCATAATTATGCGATGTTTTACTTGGTATAACGCATCACGAAGATCCATTAAACCCCCATTTCCTAGAGGGTCGCTCAAATGCACTTTACTTTCGTTTAATCAGACCCTCCTTCCCCGTGTCTCTCTTAAATTAACACAAATAGTGACGGGTTAAATAGGCTTTCGACTGTACCACTACCTCAGGGAAAGATCTGATGCTTAAGTTAGAAGAAAAAAAGCTTTTTTCCCAAGTCAAGCACACATAGAGTGAATATGACTAATAATGGATCACCTATAGTGTCCTGTGAACAAGTACATGTAGTCGTATTCGAGGAAGGAAATAGCCCCAGTAATCATTATGAGCTTGTTATAAAATGCATCAACACGAAAAAGAATCACTTTGAAACAAGAGACATGGATGGCCCTATATAGCTACACTTGATTTTAGGAATTTTGTCGTTGGCATACCTAGATGCAATATTTCTATGTAGAATGGTCTACTTTTGGAGAGAATAACCGAAACGCATTTGCTACCACATAAATTGGATTAACAAAAGCTGCAATTCGGAAATATCTGGACACCTGTCCTTTACTCATTACTTCTCGCAGCGAGCTTTTGCTTTTATTTTTCAGAAGCAGAAACTTCTTGAAACAGAATATGCAAAAATTACCAGCAAATTTGTCATTTCATCACAATGGTTTAATTTAAATATCTAACGCTCATTACTCCTTACTAAACACCGTTTTTTTTAGTTGTCTATATTGAAAGCATTTGCAAGCAACAGATGGATCGGTGTCAAATTGAAGGAATTCGCTTTTAAGAATAGAGAAAACATTGTGGGGTGGGGAAAGGAGAAAATGCTGGCTACCAGAATTTTCTTCTTTCCCCACAATATTATAAAGAACCCTTTTTTCCGAGGGTCATTAAAACATGGCTTTATGGTCTTCTGTAAACTTGTTTCGGGTAGCTATTTATACAAATGATACTATCACAGTCCAGAATAAAATCAAATTTTTGTCACATGTACACCAATATTTGGGTTAACGATGCATTGTTTATCAGTTTTGATTTGTTATGAAAGCAAAGATAAGAAACAATGAAAGCTTAAACCCACACAAAATTACAAAATCTAGCAGAAGTAAAACAGGGAAAAGTAGCAAGCAAGGAAAACACTGCTTATTTTATACATGTAACTAAATGAATCTTACCCAAGAAAAAAGAAAACGCAAGAATGTGCAAAAATGCATCAATTCGTTTTTTTCAAGTGATGAAATTATAAGGACTAAAAAGGGCAGATGTGTGCCCAGATCCATAGACCGTTTATGAAATTGATTAGCGATTTTATACCATAATTCATTATTCTAATAAAAAAAAAAAAACGCGTTTCATAGATTTCTAAGCTGCCTTCAAAACGCACCATATATACAGGTAACAGAGAATGGGATCTAAAAGCCGGTTTATCATTTTAGCATTTACAACATATCTGTTTAAACCAAAAACCAGTATGGCGGCAATTATGAGTGTCTAAAATTTTATGTATTTCCTGTCCAAAATTCAAATTTAGGCCAATTCCAGTTTTATTTGGAAAAAAGTTCTATCTATTATAAGGTGATGAGCCTTCGTTTTTTTTTTTTTTTTGTTTTTTTTCTTTTTCAGTGAACTTCCTTTAAACTACCATTGTATATGTGTAATAACATGGAATCGGTCTGAAATCTTATCTCATAATGACTTTTTGTGTCTTTGGTGCCCACCACTGCCATTTAAACTCGTTTCTGTAGAGGAAAATTTATTGCGGTACAATGGCGTTTTCTATACCCAGTTTAACATACATATAAAACTCATGTGATAGCCATATCAAGGTAAGTAACCAATATATAGCGTTTTCCTGATCCCCCCCCCCCCCCTCCCCCCCCGCAAAAAAATAATAATTATTATTGATCATTCTTTGGGCTCAATGACGTGCTGACATTAAGCTATTTTTCATGTGCGCGTAAACAGTATAATACAATTCCAGTGACACAATTCAGGGTCATTTAATTCCAAAACCCCTTCCTTGAAACACGTTATTACAATTTTATGAAACTAAAGAAACGGTTGAAACTTGAAAAAAAAACTGATAAATTTCATTCCTAATCATTATAGATGAATACAACCAAAACCAGCGAGATAATTCCTTCAGCATATGATACCATTGTCTTACCTTAGTGCTCGTGTTGCTTCGCTTTTTCTTGTCTTTATCTTTACCTGCCTCTGGGTCCTATTACGATTGGGGAAGGAAGTGCGTTAGTGAGGAAGGATAGTGCGTACATAAAGATAGAAATGAAGGAAACACAATTACTATTGAAACATTCGTGAAACTAAACTTGGCCTCCATGTTGTTTTTGTAGTCATTTGCCGAATGTTGACAAAGGGCGACATTTAATCATCTGTCATTCTTTTAATGCAAAAGATTTGAAAAACATAAACTACTTAACCTCTGATGAACTAATGTTGTCATCATAATCGAATGATTACATTTTCTTATTTTCAAAGTGCTTTTATTTACCCTGTTTCTATGCCAAGTTGCCTTACAAATGTTTCGATAGATAATTTTAAAAAGCTTCCACCTTTAGTGGCATGTCAAAGGATGAACATATATATTATACATTGTTACACAGGACAATTGTTTTCTGACATTTTTTCCCGCTACATTATGTTAAATTCAAATCTTTTAATGGGAAATAACGAACCGAATCAAAGTCAAACAAGAAAGCTTTTTTTTTTCATACAAAGCACTATTTCAAGAGGAAAGGCTTGCCTATAGGAACATTGGCTTGTTACTATGTATACTGAGTGCTTTTACATTTTAATGTACTCTATTTTGAATCTTTTGAAAATGTTAAGATATAAAACAAATGATTTATGTGTATCAGACGACAAAATTTTAAGACTTGTCCATATTGAGAGCTTTTGCAGGCAAGAAAGATTTAGCTCAAATTATGGGCTTTGTCATTGACAGGGTAGAAATCGTTGTGCCTTATCTCACAATCTTTTCAAAAACCCTCTTTTTTTCTCCAACGTCATTAAAACACTAAAAGTTAATCCTTACCCTGCTGAATAAGATACATGATATCTTCAGTAAAAAGTAGAAAGTAAAAACCCAAATCTTGCTTTTTCAAATGTTATTTTTGGGGGTGAAATATCTCCTAATAGGACAGTGTAGATCCAAGATCAGACTGCACGTTCTGTGCAGTCTGATCTTGATCTACACTGTCCTCAAAAGACCTCTGAGTCGCGCTTAGCAGCTTAAGTGTTAAATAAATCTTGTAAACCTAACCATTTGTCAACTTTTATTGTTTTCTTTGACCGCATAAAAACAATGAAAAGGAACATTTCTGCGTATAGGATTAAGTCACTAGCACTCGCTTCACATAAGCCAGAAAGAAAATTCTTCCATATTCACACATTAAGAAAGCTAGCATTAAAGAACTTCGAGTGACAAAGATGTTATTGCACTTTGCATTTTTAATATACTGACATTGAAAGATATTTGTTTAAGTGAAAGGTATAAATTCTTAAAGCGCCCTTTGCTAATTTTGTTGCCTTTCCGGCCAGTGTAGATCAAAGATCAGACTGCACAAAATGTGAAGTCTGATCTTTGATCTACACTGTCAACTTTTTTGAGACATGTTGGGTAACTATTTATCTTACATTTTTGCAATTATATGGGTTTTGCTTCTAGCCTGAAAATGTCTGCTGGGTTTATTCGGCGGTTTAAGGGTTAAATAGTTACAATTTTTTAATCACTTCGACACATTATATATGACGTCACACAGATTTAACTCCTTACCAAACGACAAAATTTCATACTCGTCCCAATTTGAAAGTATTTGCAGACTACAAATGAAATGTGGCTCAATGCCATATTTTGCTTTTGAAAGGGAAGATAACAGGAAGTGAAATTGAGAAAATGATTGTGACAAGAATTTTCTACTTTTCACCACAATATATTTATACTAATGCATGACTGTTTTTCAAAAGTAAGACTCTGTATAAATTAAAACATCTATTTGTTATGGAAAGATCCTGCAGATACCGTAATGAACATGTTTAGCCTGCTTAAAACTTTCTGCCGTTGCCATAATGACTATGGAACTCACATCAGTGTAATTAAGCTTGGCTTTTCTATTTTACCATTCGGAAAACATAGCACAGTATCACTGATCTTAAATTTATATAAAATTTTGCACGATATATATAAAAAAAGCCATAACACTTTTGAAACATCCCTCGTACATGTAACTGGTTGGGTAAAGTACCGTGAACAGACTCGTTCGATTTTCATTTCATTATATTGAAAACATAGTACTTAAAGTATCTCGGACGTTTATATGAAATTTCGTTCTGCATGTTTTCATATGAAAATGTGATTAGACTTTTTTGGTCATTTTTCAAATACAGCTTGAACATTTATGTATTTGATTTGATGACATATCGTGAAAAGACATGATTCCAATTTCAGGCTTATCCATCAATGAAAAAGCAACATGATAGTTGCAATAAATCTTTATTATACTGCAAAGAAATTTCTCTGATCTGATTGGATAATATACCCCGAACATATATATCATGTACACTGGCAAAACCAACGTAAAAGTAGTTTCCCTTTCGGGAGCCCCGTATACATGACTACACTTTCAACAAAACATCCAAAATGGCGGCGTCGATCAAAATTAACATTAAGATTATGCACCAAACTGCACGTTTTTCCAAGGTCTCAGTGACGTCAGTTCCCAGTGACGTTAGTTTTCATTGAAATGGGGCACTCAGAAGGGAAATTGTACTTCGTCAGCGTGCTCAATTTTTGAAACCAAAAATACAGGTAAATTTCGCGTAACACACGTTGGAATGGTAAAACTTTGCAGTATAATAAATTCGTTGTACGGTCAGGTGGCAGAGGACTTGGAAACTTGTTCACGGCTGTGGTGAATCATGTCGCCACTCCCCTGCCACTTGACCGTACAACTAATAATGTAATTACATCAGTAAACAAACGTAATTCCCTCAACTGTTAATCTTTATCAGATGACTAAATTTTAGACTTGTCCAATAAATGAATTGGCAGACAACACATCGAATGTGGCTGAAACTACAGAAATTGTTTTTGAAACATTTGAAAGCATTGCGTGGAAGAAGACAACGCCGTTTATCGGCATTTTTTCCTTTTAACAGAATGTTTTTAAAAGCTTTCTTCCTCAGGCTCGTTAAAATACTTGATAGTTTGTTATAGGGTTCATGAAAAGGGAAATCTATTCACATTGAGCAGTAACAATCATGTTCAAGTTTTACCCTGTTTGAGGCGTAAAATAATTTACTTAATACATACACGTTAAGTTTGAATACATTGTATGTGTGATAAATGATTATACATATTTAGAACCATAATTATATAGCAAACTTACAACTGTCTTTTTTCCGGGAGTCAGGTTTGGTAGTGCGGGTCGACTTTTATGTGAGGAAAACCGCGGGATCTAAAGGTAAAATATGGCAGAAGCAAAACATGAAATGATACTTGATGACGGGGAACCACCTTTTTAATCACGAACAACCGCGGCCGTATTCAGTATTCACCAATGACTCTAAACACCGTTCTTATTCTTAATTTAAGGACTGGCCATCTCATTCGTTGAAATATTCTGTCTCACCCAATCAGATAGCAGTCCTTGAAATTTATAACTAGAATTTAATTTTTTATTTAATTGTGCAGGTAAATACGGCTTACGGTCCGGTAGCGTCAAAGGTATACTTTGAGTGGTTTAAGGTGCGAGTCAAAAGTTTCAAAGTTTCAAGGCTGCACAGAACGTGCAGTTTAATCTTGATCTGCACCGTCCGCAAAAGGTCCTTTGGTCGCGCTTAGCACCCTATGGGTTTAAACCTTCCTTATAGATTAAAGATTCTGGGCCGTAACCTGTATTTTTGTTTCTGTTGGCTACATGTATATTTTCAGATAAATAATGCTTTTCAAATAAAATGAAACCAACAACACCCATTACAACTAAGCGTATATAAATTAACAAAATGCACAGTAGATTTTTCACATATTGCATGTTTAAAATTACACATGTCTCTCACATTTTCAGAGCAAGGAAAATCAACAGCTTTTAAATAAAATTATTCTTAATCCCCTGGATTTAGAAAATAAATGTTTATATATCGGGTTTGAAACTTTTTGACCACCTTAAACTACTCATGCCTTCAACATCTTCATATACATGGCTGTTGTTACATGATTGGTTGTCATTAGATGATCACACGAGCATGATGGTGATGACGTCATGCCAAAACAAAGCTCTGTTCACATCTATAACACACTACAAAACAACTACCATTACCTTACATCCACTTCGACCAGACAGTGACGCATATCTTGGTATCTACAGAATAAGAATTCCTGTTATATTTGTCCCTCTTGACTAGCAAAAAGCTATAAATAGTTTTTGCAATTGAACAGAGACCAAACAAACTCGTTTATTCGAAGTGCTTTCGAATGAGACTTATATACATCCATGAACAAATGTATTCAGTTTCATTGAATAAGAAGTATAAGGCTGAAATAAAAAAAAAACATGTATGTAGACTTTCAATACATCTAACACTTTCACTTCATCAGTTCATCAATATCTCAGCCTATACTACAGATCACAACAAACATGGATTAACAAATTACTCAGCCAAATACTACCGATGTACCGACACTGCCCCGCTGGTGTACCGACATCGCCCTGCTGGTTTATTGATATAATCCTGATTGTGTAGAGACGGGCGGGGCATCATTTTGAAGAATACGGTGTTGCAAAACTTATATCTATTTTAATCAATGCCAACAATTCTGAGTTCTAATGAACCAGGGGATAAAGGGCTATTGAAAACGTTGTGAGAAAAACAGAAATTGCTGATAACAGCATATTCTCCTTTTCCAGCAAACATTTCCAATCGTTGGCGTGACATTTCCTATCAATTGAGCCAAATTTAATTTGTCGCTTGCAAATGCTTTCAAAATGATAAGTCTAAAGTTTTGTCATCTGGTATAGATTTATAGTACTCCATCACCCAGGAATGGCAAATCTCATACAAGAGCATGGCAACTTGCCTCGAATCTCAAAGATATTATTTCATTTCTTGGACAAATAAATGTCAGAACTTTGGACAAATAAATAAGAGCAACATTATGATTATTGTAGACAATAAATACTCTATTTTCGTCAGTCCGATAGAGTTATCTCTCTTTGAGTACTATTGTGCATTATGGAAAGAAAATTAACAAGTCTCGCGAGACAGCACGATATTATCGGAAGCTACAAGGTGCCCGTAATGGAGCCAGATCATTCACTAACTCATAACGGGAAAAGAAAATGAGAAACGAAAAGCCTGTTACTTAACAAGACACTGAATCGCAATGAAATGTGCCTCTGTTAGTACAGATAGGTGCGTATTATTGAATTCATATATGATGTCATCGATTTTTGTTTATTCATGGTCCCGGTAGTAGGTCTAAACACGCATTTAAAACTTGAAGAGTTCCACTAATGAAAATAACTTCAAATTAGCGATATAATAAATAATCAGCTTCTGCATACATTAATGCATGGAAGCGGCTTTTTGTCTCCTGCATTAGACATTTAAAAAAAAATGTTGAACAGGAGAAATTGTTTTTAACGTGCAATTTTTCCTTTTTCCACATTGTTTCCATTTGTATTCATTCTTTGAATTAATGTTGAATATCCACATTTTACAAGAAATTTTTGTGCGTTTCGCGAGGTAACTAGTTTGGATTTTTAGCTCGAAGTCTGCAAGGAAATATAATTCTTTTTTAACTCATTAATAAAAAAAAAAAAAGGTCGACTTATTCAAATAAAAAATATTTGCAGAGGACTTATTTACTGTTGCCCAAATGGTTGAAATTGTCTTTGAATTTGAAAGGATATAGAACAATGCGGGGAAAAAGGAGAAACACTGGTAACCAACATTTTCTATTTTTTTCCTCAACACTCTCTACTCATTCAAAGGTAAATCACGTTATCGGAGACACATCTATTTTTTCTTTTGCAAATGCTGCAATTTGAACATATCTATAGTATTGCCGTATGGTGTACAATAGAGTATCAAGTTAAAAAAAATATTGTTTACCTTTGAGGCCGATTTTGTCGTTGGACTTTTGACTGGTATCTGTTCGGTACCGTTTGTATCGGGACTAGCTGGCTGGGGGTTTTCGAGGGGAGGCAAGAAAATATGTTCTTCTATTCTTGATAGCTGGTTTTCTGACGCTTCTTTGCAGTGGTTATAGACAGTCTGCACAATGGAATGCAAAGTCATCTGACAGACAATGTTTTGCTGCTGGCATTACTTTTGAACTATTTATAGCTAAAGGCAGTATTGTTTGTTCTACAAATTAATTCATCTTGTATCACATTATTTTCACATGTATTTGAGTCGTGCTCTAGCAGGGGGTTTGATGCATATCCATTATCCATCACACCAAATAAATCTTCACAAAACTCTTAATCCATAAAATCAGTTCTTTCTAACAACCGACTGGTCCTTGGACACACAGAAAATTGACCAGTCGCAAAAGTGTCGACCAAGTTCAGCCTGAGCAGACTGCACAGGCTGAGTTGATCTTTTTTTGCAGATGCATTAAATCCCCTTTCACAGAGGGAGGCTAATTCATGTGTTAAACCATAACTTACGTAGATGATCAATGTTTTACGTTGTTTTCAAAGCAGCACAGACCTTTGAAGCTCAATTGGTCTATCACAGAATACTGAAATTTTTCTCGGTCGACCATTGAACAATTACTAGTATGAAATAGCACATCGGTGCATGGCCGGTATATCACGGAATACTGAAATTTTCATCAACACCGTTACTATAAATAGAACATTGGGTGACTAACTCTATAATGTAATCAAAGGACTCAAAGTCCTGGAAAGCGGATTCGTGGAGTAGCATAAAACTCTAATATGTTGCAATAAAAAAAAAAGAATATCATTATAAGCAACACATTTATAATTAATCATTTAATCGGGGTAGTAATGGCAAGGAAAGTCAAAGTTGTTCTGCCGAGCGGGCCGCACAGTAACTATTATTCTATTAGAGTAATTTGTAATTTGGTCTGTCAATCCGACACAGTTTCTTGCTGGTATTAGATCTCAGAAAACGTGCAGTACTAAATATACGGTACTGACAAGAGCGATGTTCATGTGTATTAGCTAAAACTGAAAATAGAATGGTTAGAGCGCAAGCATGTATGCAGTATATTTCGTTCAGGCCAAACCGATAACATAGTAGAGAATGAGTGTGCATGCGTCCTTACGCATGATGTATGAGGTTCCGGTCAGGACGATCACAGTAAGCGGATTTGCTATACAAATCTGGTAAAAAAAGGACAATCCTTGTCTTACTATGGTACGATTTAGAGGCAGCCGACAATGTGCTATTTATAGTAACAGTGTCCGATAATGAAAATTTCGATATCCCGTGATAGACCAATGGAGTTTCAATGACCTATGAAAGTGGTCTGCAGCCCATTAGATTAACTCTTTACCAACGAAATAAATTTAGACTGGTCCAAATTGAAAGCATTTGCAGACAACAAATAAGATGTGCCTTAAATTATGGTTTATATCTATAATATGGTAGAAAACATTGTGGGAAAATGAGAAAACGCCGGTTTTCAAACTAGTCAAAAATAGTTCCGAGGTGTAAAAGGTGTAAAAAAAATACATTTCATCGCGGAAGAACATTTTGTTGACGGTAACAAGCTTTAACTTCCGCTTCATACCATGACAAGAGACAGACTATAGTTACAATGGATGTACTACTAATTTTGAAGAGTCTAGAATCTGTGATTTTGTGAAGAGCTAATAAACAAAAGTTGAAAAGAATTCCTTATTGTATAAGCTGTAAAAAATAGATTTACATTTCATCTCAAAGGTAAAAATTTTGTTAACCAGCATTTTCCCCTTTTCTCACTATGTTTCAGCCCCTTCAAAGAAAAAGTTTTCTCAGTTTAACTGCATACTACTTGTCTTCTACAAATGAGCCATGGTCTGTGCAAAGGGGGGCTTGATGCATCTGCGAAGATTATCGACCCAGGCCAGCCTGTGCAGTCCGCCCAGGCTGACCTTGGCCGAAACTTTTCGATATTTGTCAATTATCTGTATGTCCAAGGACCAGTCTACCTCATGATTGAGTCAGTTGTTTAAAAAAGCGAATATTGTGGATCCATAAGTCTGTGATGGCTTGCTTGGTACCATGGATCACGGAGATGCATTAAGCCCCCTTTTAGCCGGAGTATGGTCATTAACTTTTTTTTTATTGGAATAGATTAGAATCTTGTCATCTGATAAAGAATTATTAAGCAAACTTTACCTTTAACAACTCCAAAATTGTTGTTGGAATAGCGACGTCTTTGTCTTCAAATTTACCAAGTTTTTCTAGTTCTTCGCAAGCATCCGTCCATTCGTCATCATACAGGGTTGACATCTGTTCGCCAAGTTTTTGGGGTCGGTTCGGGTCACTCAAATCAGACACATTCGGGTTACCGTCTAGGACTTTTGCGGCAGTGGCTTTGCTCAGTCTGTTAAAAATACATTCAAAACAACATTAGAGAGCACCTAAATTAAGCAGCTCACTGCTTTAAGGTCTACGGCCCCTAACTCTCACATTAAAAGACGGAAGCTGCCTAGATTGGCCGAATAGCCTTTACGAAAACGTCGATGTTACACGATATTTACCAATGAGTTAGTGAGTCTACGACCCCTAACCCTCATAATAAAAGACGAAAGCTGCCGAGATTGGCCGAATAGCCTTTACGAAAACGTCCATGTTTACTGATGAGTTAGGGGGCCGTAACCCTTAAGAGGCCTCTGTTTTGATTCTTCATCTTTCTGTAAGGGGTCTTTACAAATGTTTTGCTGCGCATAAATTTTTTGTTAATTATACACAGATAAATACAACTAAATATACTTTTTACTGCAAATGTATGATAGAATCCTGACGGTTACATGTTGAAAAAAGTTGCAAATACGGCGCTAGGGTCGCTTTACAATTGGTCACTGTCTATTTTTAAAATATGAAATATGGCGTAATCAGGCTTATTTAAATACAATCTAACATACTAGTAATCGACGCATGCTATTCATCACGTGTCATTCCAACAAACCTTTGCGAAATTCTGGCGCGAAATCAAAAAATGAATAAAGAGGCTACATATTCCATGAAGGAAATACCACTGAATTTTTTCCTTTGAATTACATTTGCCTTCCTTTTTTTAAACTGACGGTTGGCAGCTATTGCCTTACTGGATTCGGTGATAATTTCTTTTTAATTTTTGATAAATTATACAAGTTTAAATATCACCCTTTGAATTAGTCCAAGAAATGTACTTTCTCATTTCAATTTGGGAAACTCTTCAAGTTAAAGCCGCGTTTAGACTTACGTCGGGAACCACGCGTAACTCTACAAACAAACGTTGTGAGTTATGACGTGCAATGAATAAACCACTCGGGCTATCGCCCTAGTGGATTATTTATTGTACATCATAACTCGCAATCGTGGTTTATTGAACGATAAACAATGATAGAAAGAAGATTATTTCTTAATCAAACAACCATCTAAACTAACGGAGGTGCATACAGTAAAGCATTCATTTCGCATTTGTTATTCTTGTAATGGGTTAACGTTATTTTTTTCTGCCTCACATGCACCGTGTATGTTATGATAATATAGCGCTGTCACGCAAGACTTGTTCACTTTCTGACCAAATACGCACAAAAAAGCTCAAAGAGAGAGAACTCTATCGGACTGACGATAATGGATATTGAATTTGCATTAACCATCAGGCTGCTGAGCGCGACTCACTGACTTTCTTCGGACAGTGTAGATCAAGATCAGACTGCATAGAACGTGCAGTCTGATCTTTGGTCCACACTGTCCGATAAAGAGATTTTTTTCTCCAAAGAGAAGATTGAAATAGCATTATTCTGGTTTTAACTATCGGCATGAAAATTTCAGGATAAGGGTTAAAAGATGACCTGCCGTCAGAAACCACTTGCCTTATTTCCCTTATATGATCTTTGAAAACAGGTTTCACTGTTTGGTTAACCCTTAACCAAATAATACTGAATTCTATTGACCCTGAACAAGGAAGCTTTCAAGAACACTGTGAAAAAAGCCGAAATTGTAGGTAACCAGTATTTTCTCCTTTTTCCCACAATTTTTCCTACCCTGTCACAGCCAAATCCAAGTGTTTGATATATATTTCATTTAAATATGGACTGTACTTACAATTTATACAAGTCTAAGATTTTGCCATTGGTGAAGATTTAAAAAAAAAATTGTCATAAATAGTTACTGGAGATTATGGTCATCCATAACTTGACAGCTCAGTCTGGCGTAATTGACTGGTTGGTTGGTTGGTTTATCTGTTTTACTTGTTTATTTGTTGGTGCTTTCGTTAGTTGGTAGGTTTGATGATTGATTGATTGGTTGGTAGGTTGATTGATTGATTGATTAATTGATTGATTGATTGAGTGAGTGAGTGAGTGAGTGAGTGGAGTTTTTACTTTATACTGATTTCAACATTATTGCAGTCATTTCATGGCTACAGCTCACATATTTAAGTACGTCCTAGGTTTCATCAGTACTGGATTAGTGCTTTAAAGTGTCTAGCCCTAGGACAATCCCAGGAAAAAAACCAATGCTATCAGTAAAGCTCGAACCTGGCTTAATGGTAAGGTGTAGGACTTGTAACCAGCAGTTCCTAGGCTCGAGCCTCACTGGAAGCACTTGTTTTTTCCTTTTCCCATAATGTTTTCCAAATCCTCCTTCCTTGAGATTGTATGAATAAGGGTCAACGTAATTTTGTTCCAGGTAAATTTCTGTCAAAACTTGAATTTTCCCTGAAATGAATATGACCCATACTCTGGCAACAGAGAGAATAACGTATCTCCGTACTACATTATACCATGCAAATCATCACGTAATTATAGATCTTTAACAGTCGTTTGAGTCCTGAGTTAGAATGATCCTTTATCATGCAGAAAATTCAACAATAGTAAAAAGTTTCGACCCAGGTCATCCTGCGCTGACTGCGCAGGCTGACTGGGGTCGATACTTTTTGCAAAACCATAAACCCCTTTCCACAGAGAACAACTCATGTCGGTCCAACAGGGTCTAAGTGGCTCAAGATATATAGGATCTGGCATGAGTTCGTGTTTGAGATAAAATATCTTTAAATGAGCCTACAGAAAATGTTATTAAGCGAGTCTTTGGCGAGCTTAATAACATCTTGTGGACGAGTTTAATATAATCAATTTACCTCAAAAGCCAGCGACTGGCAGATTCTTTTATCACATAACTGTATCTCAAGACTATATTATAGTTAATGACGCGTTAAAACAAAGGCCTACATGTGCATGTGTATTGAAATTTACATAAAGCCTATTTGTTTCTTTGACAGCGTTGTACATCACAGACAAACAATAGTTCAAAAGAAACTTGCATATAACGGTTTTGTTTTACATCTAAAGATACGAAAATTTGCAGCATTGTCACGATCATCAGTTTTGACAGTCAATGTCACACAGAAATCTTGGACGGCAGTCTTTTAGAATTGAGGAGTATAATTAAAGCATGTTGACCAAATACGGCACTATTTTCTTATCTCCCACGTATGTAAGACAAGAAAATTCGTAATGGCTGTCTTACATTGAAAACAAGGGGAGTTATGTGATAGTTTTTTACCTGGTCAGCAGTTGATCATTCTCCGCATCTTTGTCCGCTATGATTCGTTTGTATTCCTCTTGAACACGTCCTACCTCGGACTGATGGTTTCTCTCCGCATTTTCCAAGTTTTTCTTCATGCTTAAATTCGGAAAAACAAAACAAGTATGACAGACGAAAAAGAATGGAAAAACCTATCTTCAAGTTACCTATGCCAGAAAAAAAGGAATACCTAACAAAAAATTCTAAAAGTAGCATATTGGCCCATTCCCTCGGTACCGTATAAAGTAATATATAGGCGATGCGCCAATACTTTTAGTAACGGTGTCCGATGATCGAGCAACGAAAATTTCGGAATATCGTTATAGACTAATGGAGATTTAATGAATAAATCCATAACCATAAAGGTCTCGACCGATTTCTCTCCTTGCCACTATGTTTTCAAAAGTATTAATGAGTAAAGCTCTAATTTATGAAGTTCATCCGTATTATTAAAGAATGCTTTCAGAAATGATCTCTTATAAAATTGTCGAGCAACCCCGTGGTTTTAATAACCACGAGAAAGAAAGCTTAGGAAAACATTGTGGGAAAAGCAGAAAATGCTGGTAACCTAAGACCAGACAGAACGTTCCGTGTAGGATCGTACAACTTACTCTTCTGTTTTTGCACTCAGGTTCTGATATTCCCGTTGAATATCTTCCCTCTCCTTGCTTAGCTGGTCTTTTTCATTAAGAAGCCTGAAAAGGATAATTCAAAATTAATCAATCAATCAGGTAACTAGAATGTAAAGCTTCTAGAGAAAGGGGTAAAATTTAGAAAAAAACTCTCTATGGTATTATTCCAGGACCTCTATTCACCAACTATTTTTAATTGCTTCCTTAGTCTTTATCTAGGTTTAGAAATTAAAGCAACTTCTGATTGGCTAAACCAATTGGTTTAGCCAATCATAAGCTGCATTACTTTCAAAAGTAGAAAATTCTTGAGAAATAGACAATGAATGCTATTTAGAATATAGGCCAATTTAGCAGTCTTAAGTCAGAAATCATCATATTCGAAAAACATGAGCCGCGCTGTGGAAAAAGGGGGTTTAATGAATCTCCGTGATGCATTGTACATATGTATCAAGTCATCATGTAATTCTGAATCCATTAAATCCATTTTGTATAACAACCGACTGAATCATGAGTAGACTGGTCCTTAGACATGCGGAAAATTCACCAAAAAAAAAAAAAAATTAAAAACAAAAAAACAAAAACCAAAAAAATTCGACCCATGTCAGCCTGCGCGTATTTTTGCCTTTTCAATGAGCATGGCTCATATTTGAATGACGTTAAAGTTGTTTTTTTTTCTCGCGGAATGACATTTTTTTTACGGTAATGCACCCTAAACCTGCGACCTTCTAAATTACTGTTGGCTTGGTGTAAAGGAGGAAGGAACAAACAAAGACAAAAAGAAAACATAAGACATGAATGGTGCTGTTTACTCCAAACGACCAACATCTCAACTTCGTATTTCTCCAGTAATATGCGAAACAAAAATAGATTACTGAAACAGTAATCAGCTTTCTCTATTTTGTGTTTTCAAATAAAGCTAATGTTTTTCAAATACATATTTGCTTCTGTTAATTTTTAGTGGGATTTAATGCAGCACTACATGCTTATTATTTGGTATGACAGTTGGATTTTAACCTGAGTTGGAGTAAACACACCCCTACCTCACCAGTGCCTGTGATTGATCAATTTGCTTCTTTGAATACGTTTCTTACTCGATATTTTTCCAGGCCGCTGACTGCTTTCCCACATATTCGAAGCAAAACAAAAAGATTGCAGACAAAAATGATGAAAAATGCTTGTTTGAAGCATTCACATTGTTTCCAACTGTCTGTTTCTAAAGCATTAACTGAATTGACGAAACAAAGCCTGGTTTGCACAGTAACTGTTTACCACTGTACCAAACGACAAAAGTTTAGACTTGTCCAAATTCAAAGTCTTTACAGACGACAAATAAAATGACGCTAAAATGATGGAACTCGGCTCTGAAAGAATAGAAAACATGGTGGGAAAAGAAGAAAATCTTGGGTTATCAGTATTTTCTCCTTTTCGTACCATGTTTTCAAATAGCTTTATACCTCAGGGTTGCTAAAACTCGGAACTGTGTGAAAAAAAGGGCTAAGCAACATTACCTGCTCAGATCTTTTTCTTTCTCCAACCTCTGGTCTCTTTCTTTTTTAAGTTCTGTCTCTGCTGCTTTTAATTTCGTCATCCATTCGTCCGATGGCGCCCTGAAATGACAAAGGAGCTTGGCGTCATCGACGAGTATGACATTTACAATTTAAGGGGGTCGGGACGAAAATTTAGTTTAATTAAACCGAGCTCCCTTCACATTTCATCACTGGGTTTAGCAAGGCAATAGTTTGCATCGATAGAAAGTGAACTCTTTGAGAAAAAGCAACGTTACTCCCTACCTACAGAATTTCGCTAAAACTTTTTTGCAGAGAACTGTTTCTGTGGCGTTTATCAGTGCATTAGGGAAAAAAAAATTGATTCACGGTAGATATATCTAAACACGCCTTTATGACAGTGCAGGCACAAATTGGGTAGTCTATCTAAATACCATGTTTGTCTTTCCAACGACCACCTTATATTCGCGATAGCTAGACTCGTTTCCTCAGTGACGTCAATGCATGTTGTAACTCTTAGGTTACTGAGTGTGACTCAACGTGCTTTTTCGAACAGTGTAGACTCAAGATCAGACTGCATAGAAAGTCTCATCCTACATGTATATCTAAGCTCTTCGAAATAGCTAGTTTTTTTCTTGAGGAAAACAGTTCAGAATTACCACATTTTAGTTTTGACTGTTGGTTGTAAAATTTATTGATTTTTAACAGTTTAGGCATTTATATTTTAGTAGTTTAAAAAAACTAGATCTACGTAATTAAAAAAAAAAAACTTTAAACCATACTTCGTTTTAAAATGTTTTTTTTTTATTTGGAAAAATGTTAACAAAGACTGCTAAGTTTCATTCATTTGTATAGATGGCTTCAGAATTAAATCATAGATGGAGTACAATTACATGTAAAAAACACAAGGAACTACCGAGGTATCTGAACATTTACTGTAAAATTTTCTATTTCATAAATAGCCTGACGTTATATGTAGCGGTAATTTCGAAATCAGCGAAAAATACATTTTTAACACAGACAGTATATGCGACTCCTCTTAAACCCAGCTGGAAGAGCCTTGGGTCACGGTTTTGTAGGTCTTGGAATCGAGTTCTATGGGATAAAATACTTTGTTCGGCACCTTTTTTTTTTATGTTTTCCCGAACTAAGGGTAACCAGTCACATCCTTATGATTTTTTCTTACAAAATATGAACTTTATGTCACAAAAATACTTTGGGTCAAACTCGTGTAGTGTCCCTTTAACCCTTAACCTACCAAACAATGAAACGAAAATTTTTATACAATAGGAAAAACGCAAACATTACGATTTCAAAGTTGATTTCAACGGGAAAAAATACCGTACTGGACAGTGTAGATCCAAGATCAGACTGCACGTTCTGTGCAGTCTGATCTTGATCTACACTGCCCGCAAAAGCGCTACGAGTCGCGCTTAGGTTGATACTGAAGTCAACATTTTAGCATCTTTGTATTAAAGGTCTCTCCAGCTCTCAGTCGTTAAAACATTGAATGTGTTAACAGAAAATCCTAATTTCACTTCGGCTTGCTACACAAGTCACGTGAGAATGTACCTGGGTAAATTAATGCAGAGCTTCAGAATAGTACTAGAGAAACCGATACAGAATATACAAGTAAGCTGACTCAGCAATATTACTCAAAACCTATTCAAAAGGGCATGGTTACATCATAGATTGGTTGCCTTTCCTGATACCGCAAAGTGTATAGATATAATGCATAGAGGGTATTTGGTTTTTTTCGGCTTCTATCCGCCTTTTTTGTTGTGACTTTTGTCAAAATCCAGTGTATTTTGTTTTCGGTTATTCCCCATGGTGTACCCCTTCTCCACATAAGAACGCATTACAATATTACAAAAAGCGCGAGAAATGTAGGGTACCTTTGCGTAAATTACGCCGTCATATTTAGATTCGTACCTCCCTCACGGAAAGCATGAAATAGGTGCACTGGCCGCCGCTATTCAATTGGATATTGTTGAAAACGACATTAAACACCATACGAACAAACAGTACTTACCCTGTAGGACTCCGTGGAATGTGGCTCTCTTTCTTTGCAAGTTCTAGCTCCTTTTTGGTATGTGCTAATGTGTTTTCAATGGAGTCCTTTTCGCGTTTGTAGCTGAAAGAATATGTGAAACAAGTTGATTGTTTATGTTCTAAAGGGAGAATTTTTTTTTCAGTGGTACTTCCATACTAGGCTACGTAACCTCTTAATGTATTTTTAGATTTCGCAACAAAGTTCTGCGAAGAATGGCACGTGATCAGTAACACGCGCATCAATGACAAGGATTCATGTTCAAATCAATATAATTACGTAATATCTGATGCAATATAAATAGGCAGAGTTACCGATTGCTGAACGACCACCCTAATATTTAAATGCCCGAAATTGCATCTTTTAACTACATTCAACCGTTCAATTTTATACGGTTGCAAAGAAGAACATATGCAGTTGTATAGTTTTCATTTAAAAAAATTCTGATATATGGCATAAAAACTAAATAGCTAAATGTTAACATGTAGATATGCCCCGCCTAGTAATGGAATATGTGCTTTTTTAACCATTCTGCCAACTAGTATTAACGTATCACTTTAAATGGTCAGGAAAAAAAGAGCAATATTGCTTTAAGGCCCAGCAGTGACCAAAAGTAAACAATGCAGGTGTTTCACAATTATTTCCATACTTTGAAATGGTGTGATATGAATTTAAACGCATTTAGATGACCAGCCCGCACAGCTTAGTTGGTATAGCGTAGGACTAATGAACGTGTATTTCGGAGCACTTTAGGGTGTGGGTTCGATTCCAAAGGCTGGCCATTTAGAATTACTAATAGTCTTTCGAATGAGACGTTAAACCGAGGTCCCGTGTGACGGTGCTATTCACCGAGCACGTTAAAGAACCAGGCGTAACTTAGGATGAGTTTCGTCCTGTATCTGCACTATCCCCAGTAACAATACTAACAGCCTTCAGGGGGCGTCGCCCATATGGGCAACCGGTGGCGAGGATTAATAAACGCAAAATTCAATGCATTTGAACGTTCGCATTGTTTGTATTGGCATCTATTGGCTTTTAATAATTCTTTCCAGTTATGTTAATTGCAAGATTACGAAAAGGTGTATTTGTGTGGAATTGATATCGACATAGATTAATGTTGATAGTAATAATAATAGTCATAATAATGATGATGATAATAATGATAATAATAATTGTAATAATAATAAGGGTGATTGCAATGATATAGACAAAATGTTTTAAAAAGGCTTCCTACTGTATGCATACATAAGTAAATTACTACGCATCTCTTGGTCTTACATTTTCAAGTGGCTTCTCTGCAGGAACATACCAGTATATTTTCAAGAATCTTTAGAATATGTGGGGGAATATGTACAATTTGTTGTTGTTAAAGTTGTTGTTTTGGCTTTTTTAAGGTATGATAAATATTCTGTTGAATTGGCTAAATAAGCCCGCAAATAACCCTTAAAGTGCAAAATTAATGAAATGGACCTTTAAAAAAAAGAAGAAAAACAGCAAAGTACTCCTATTACCATTGTAAGGTTGTTTTAGGCAGAGTGTATAACAATTAACAAAGTAGCGTGTTTCGTGCAGTCTGATCTTGATCTACACTGTCCGCAGAATTAACTAAAGCCGGTTCCAAAATTTTAATGGTACAGACAATTTTTTACCTAAGTTTTCCTAAATCTTGACCAAAATAGATTCTCATCTGCAGACCACCCTGTGGAACACCTGAACTATTTACCGGAAAGCAAAGGTAAGAAAAGGAAGGAAAACTTTTTTTTTTGTAACCAGCATTTCCGTTTCTCAGTAAGTTTTCTTCAGGGATACTACCCATAGGATCGCTTGGTGAAGGATTTACGGCAAATCTAACATAAGAGATAGCAACTTACGTTTTAGATTTTTCTTCTGTGTCTTCCTTCTCTTTCTTGAGTTTGTCTACTTGGGACTCTAGCTGACTTAACTGTATTCTAAAACTTTCCTCCGCGTCATTTAGCTTCTTCTGGATGCTGGCCGAAAAACAATACAATGGCTTTATTCAAGTATTAAGGCCTCATGCCCATATGGCCTGCAACACGCGAAAAGGGACATTCGGACATTTGCGTAAAGTGTCGTCTCGGACCAGCCTGCGCAGTCCGCGCAGGCTAATCCGAGACGGCACTTTCCGTTTTTATATAATTTTCTGTTTTGCGCAAGTCTACTGTAGCACAAAATCTAATGTAGTCGTAAAGTGCCGTCTCGGATTAGCCTGCGCGGACTGCGCAGGCTGATCCGAGACGACACTTTACGCAAATGTCCGAATGTCCCTTTTCGCGTGTTGCAAGCCATATTATGTAATTACATAACTTACATGTCACTACATAACTTACAATTTATAATAGCCATGCTCTGGGAAAATGGGATTCAATGTACCTCCATGATGCATTTGCCAAGCAAGTCATTTTGAAATTATGGATCCATAAAATCCATTTTTTCTAACAACTGGCTAAAACATGAGGTAGAATGGTTCTTGTACATGCAAAAAATTTACCAAGAGCAAAAAGATTCGCCCCATATCAGCCTGCGCGGCTTGTGCTTGCTGACCTTGGTCGATACTTTTCGCAGATCCATTAAATCCTCTTTTTCACAGAGCATGGCTCATATACACTATGTGAAGTTTATAACAAATGCAAGTAGCTTGTGTCGGGAATTAAGATATGGAATAGATGGCTGGTCAATGTAGAGATTTGAGGACTTTACAAGGGAAGGCGGAGGAAGTTTATGAAGCTGTCGATCTTTACACGACCAGACGTTACTTGTGACTCAAAAGTTATTTTCGACTTCCCGGAAACTACTCATGCCATGTAAAAAAAAGTTCCAAAACACTTTGTCAGTACGGGTGACGGTTAGAATTTTTGTAGACAACTAACAGAAAGCTCTGCAATATTTGGCTTTCGTGATTCATCCATCTATTTTTTTCTCTAATGTTGGTTCTTTCAGAAGGTACTAAGTCAACAGACGCTCACGGTAGCATATCGTAATTGACTAACATTATGCGACATTTTACCATTGGTCGAAATACATCTGCAACACTATTGACCCAAGTCAGCCTGCGCAGTCCCCGAGGAGGCTAACCCCGGTGGATGCTTTTTATCAATTGGTCAATTTTCTGGATGTCAAAGGACGATTCTACCTCAGGATTCAGCCGGGTGTGAGACGACATGGATTTTACTGATCCACAGTTATGTGATGACTTATTTGGTATAATGCATCACGGAGATGAATTCTGCCCCCTTTTCCAATATTACGGCTCAAATATTGTTGCAAGACACTGGATTAAAAAAAAACTATAAATACTTAACTCTTTACCAAATGACAAAATTTTAGACGCAACCGAATTGAAAGCATTTCCAGACGACAAATTGAACGTAGATAAAATGGTGACTGGTGTCTTTGATAGGGTAGAAAACATTGTGGAAAAAGAAGAAAATGCTGGAAACCAGCATTTTCTTCTTTTCCCACAATGTTTTCAAAAGGCTTCTTCTGCAGGTTCGTTAAAATTCGGGACTGAGTGGTAAATACTTAAAGAACGTCATTTTTATTTACCTGCTTCTTTCTTCTTCCGCCTTTTCTTTAACATTTTGTAAGTTCTGTAATTCGTTCTCAAGTTTGCTTGTGACCTCATTAGAGATATCTCTGCAATCAACGTTATAAAAAGGATATCCACACTATACAAGTCAGAAAATACATTCACACACAGAGACTTTTTCGTCACAAACTGTTACTCTGACCCGAAACTTATATAATACCAAAGAATTAACAATTAACGAAATTAAACCGCAGTGGTCTCCCTTGCTATGATTCGCGGATGTCAACTGCACCACGCGAGTCTTTCGCTTTAGAGTAAGACTGGCCATAATTATCATATTTTCGTTTAATCATAAGAAACAAACATAATAAAGACATTTTACAATAATACTAAAAAAAAAATAGACGGCAAAAGAGGTACTGGAATATGAATGTTAAACTTTTTTTGTAGTTCAATATGAGGAGGAATAACGAAAAGTAATTACGACAGCCCCTTTTTCTTCATTGATTTGCCTATTGTTGAAAAGTGAGAAACGAAGTTAATAGTTTTTAATGAAAGTATGTAACATCAATAATAACATAAGAACTTTAAGATAATCACGTGTGTATGGGAACAGAGGGACTGTCGCTTGTATTCTTCAGCGTTTTTTCAAGTTCCACCTTCTCTTTCTCCAGTGTCTGCTTGGCATTTTCGCTGTCCTGAAATTTTTGTTTATACTCTTCTACTTCAGCTTTGAGATCATCAAGTCCTGAACTAGCCTTGTCTTCGATGGATTTACTGGAAATGTAAATTCTCTAGATACATAAACCAATCACTGACAAATGGGGAAATAATGCATCTCCGTAATAAATTGCATCAAGCAAGTTATCATATTTAATGGATGCATAATAGCAATTTGTCTAACAACTGACTGAATCTTGAGGTAGAATGGTCCTTGGACATGTAGAAAATTTGTGGAAAGTAAAAGTTTTTGACCCAGGTCAGCCTGTGCGGACTGCGTCAACATTTTTCCAGATGTGTTTAGCCTGCTTTGACAGAGCAGGGTTTAAATTGTTTTCGTAGCATAAATGATGTGAAACAACCATAAATGACATGCAACACGCGAAAAGGGGCATTCGGACATTTGCGTAAAGTGTCGTCTCGGATCAGCCTGCGCAGTCGGCGCAGGCTAATCCGATTCGGCACTTTACGACTACATTAGGTTTTGCCCTCTAGTAGACTTTCACAAAACAGAAAATTACATAAAAACGGTAAGTGTCGTTTCGGGTTAGCCTGCGCGACCTGCGCAGGCTGATCCGAGACGACACTTTACGCAAATGTCAGAATGCCCCTTTTCGCGTGTTGCAGGCCAAATGATAATTTCATGCTGTATAATAATTAATTGAGAAGATAAAGGACCCAGCACATTACCTCAGTTGGTAATGTACACTACTTTAAACCAGGGGTTCCCTAGTTAGAATCCCCAGCTCGACCAATTTCTTTCTGAGGATTGATGATAGTCATTGCGACAGGTTTCCATCCTCTCTCACTGCTGATTATTGTTTCGACGATGGTTATGTGGGAAAAGCAGCCAAGGCTTGCGAGGAATATTGTGTAAAGCACAGATAAAGGAAAATCCAGAAAGGCAATGATATGTGCACAGGTCGCCACGATTTGACTGAAAAAACGTTGTAAATGGCGTTAAACGCCATAGAAACAGAAAAAACAAGGGCAAGATACAGGGTGTCCGGAAAGTAAGGTAACTCTTTTGTACATTCGAAATATGGCTTTTAATTTCAGATAAAGAGATGATAAATAATGATGATGATGATGATGATGATGCGGAGGAGGAGATCATTTACCTCTGTTCAGCTAATTTTGCATTAGCATCTTCCAGTTCTTGTTTTAAACGTTCTAGCTCTGATTTCAGATTTTTAGATTCTTGTTTGGCAACCTTGACTTTGTCCTTCTGTTCGTCAAGCAGCGCTTTAGAATCGTCAACGACATCTTCAATGTTTCTGTTCCTGTGAATTGAGAAAATGTGCTCGATCTTAGATCAGTAATTTAGCCCAGTTCAAGACAAGGACCAGCTTTATCCTTTTAACACACAATCCTTTGTTATAAAGACACTGGGAAAAATGACTTTGGAAAACATTTGGGGAAAAGAAGAAAATGCTGGTTACCAGCATTTTCTCCTTTTTCCCAAAATTTTTTCTTCCCTATGAAAGACAAATTTCACGTCTTGGGTAACATTTAATTTATCGTCTGCAAATGCTTTCAATTTGGGCAAGTCTAGGAATGTTGTCGTTTGGTATAGAGTTTAAGAGCCTAAAAAGGACAGTTTTAGAAGACACTTTGGAACTAAATATCAACTACTCGTTTCAAGCTTCTTTTCACTCATTTTGTCGTATTGTCTAGAAACAAACCTTGCTCTGACAAAACGGGGTTTAATGTATCTCTGTGATACATTATACGTAGTAAGTGATCACATGATCTATGGATCTATAAAATCCGTTTTGTCTTACAACCAGCTGATTCATGCGCCAGACTGGTCCTTTGACATGCAGATCAATAGAAAAAAGAAATAGCTAAAATAGACGAAAGGCAAAAAGTCTCGATACGAATCAGCCTGCGCTGACAGCACAGGCTGCCCTGAGTAGATACTATTCCCAGATGCATTAAACCTCCTTTTCACAGAGTATGGCTCAAATATTAATGAGCCGTGCTCTGGCAAAAGGGGGCTTAATGCAACTCCGAGATGCATCATACCAAGCAAGCCATCACATAAATATGGTTCCATAATAGCCACTTTTTTTAAACAACCGACTCAATCATGAGATAGACTGTTCCTTTTACACGCAGAAAATCGACTAATAGCGAAAAGTTTTAGCCCAGGTCAGCCTGCGCGGACTGCGCAGGCTTACCTGGGTCGAAACTTTTAGCAGATGCATTAAGCCCCCGTTTCACAGAGCGCGGCTCATTTTTTCTTCCCTTCAAGTAAGTCTTTCGTATTTCACTTCGTCTAACAGTACAGTTTCAAGTTTTCCGTTTTTAACTCTTTATCAGACGACCGTGAAAATTTTAGAAGTGTCTAAATGCAAAGCAACGCGCAGTCGATAGCGGACAGGACTCAAGAACAGGGGGTCTCTGGTTCGATCCCCAGCTCGGCCAATTTCTTTCCGACGATTGATGATAGTCATTGCGACAGGATTCATTTCTCTCTCACCGCTAATCATTGTTTCAACGATAGTTATGTGGGAAAGCAGCAAGTGCCTTGGAAAGAATACTGTGCGGAGTACTAATAAAAGAAATTCCAGGAAAGCATGGATAGGTGCACTGGACGCCGCGATATAACTGAAATAATGTTGAAAACGGCGTTAAACATCATACAATCGACCAAATGCAAAGCATTTGCAGACGCCAAATTAAACGTGGCGCAAATGGCGGGACTTGTCATGGAAAGTACAAACAAGAAAGCCATTAAAACTAAAGCGCTCACCTGAGTCAAGTCATCTAGAACTGGCAAATTTGAAGAGATCCTAGTTGTGATGATGTAAAACACATGAGCATTAATGACCTACTTTTAATTCGACATGACTCATTTTCAGACTTGTCCAAGATTCTTTAAGATAAACATTCTGAGAAAGTCTCATGAGCATTGCATTGAAAATATGACCTTTAGAGTGCACAAACAGTTTTTTTGTAAGATTAATCCCAGCGACCTACTATTTGACTTGATGTGAGCCAATTTCAAACCAGCCCAAAATATCATTAGGACAAACATTCAAGTTTTTACATGATTGTTGGTAAAGGGTTTAGTCATTACCCTCTCTCAACGACTTTTCGTATGGTGTTTAACACTGCTTTCAACATTCAACATTATTTTAGTTATATCGTGCCGGCCAGAGCACCTATCCATGCTGTCCCAGAGTTGCTTTTACAAGTACATTGTACAGCATTCTTTCCAGGCTTTCGGCTGCTTTCTCATGTAAACATTGTTGATAAAATATTCAGCGAGGCGAAAGAAATAAATTCTGTCGCAATGACTATCATCAATCCTCGGACAGATTTTTGCTGGGCTGGGGAATCGCATCAGCGACCCCGTGGTGTCAAGCACTGTACATGCACGTTACTAACTGAGCAAAGGGCTCTCCTGTTGCGGGAGATAACAAGACAGATCTGTGTATGAGCCATGCTCTGTGAAAAGGGGATTAATGCATCTACAAAAAGTTTCGATCCAGGTCAGACTGTGCAGTCCGCGCGATCTGACCTTGGTCGAAACTTTTTGCTATTTGGTCAATTTCTGCATGTCCAAAGACCATACTACCTGATGATTCATTCGGTTATAAAACAAAATGGATTTTATTGATCGATTTTTATGTAATAACTTGCTTGGTATGATACATCACGGAAATAGGCAGTTGTCTTTTTGTCACAGCGCCGCGTATATACATGTATATAATTTTGTTGAATATACTTGAGCAACGGTCTGGGGAAAAAGGAAGTTTAATGTATCTTCGTATTGCATTATGCCAAGCAAATCGTTGCATAACACGGATCCATTTAGCTTAAAAACTGGCTGAAGCATGAGGTAGATTGGGTCCTTTGACATGCTGAAAAATTAATCAGTAGCAAAAACTTTCGAACCATGTCAGCCTGCGCGGACTGCGCAGGCTGACATGGGTCGATACTTTTTGCAGATGCATTCAATCATCTTTTAATAGAACATGACTCATTCCTAGATGAGTAAAGAAGGAAATATTTCATGCATTCGAGACTGTGTGTCAACCTGCAATATATGCATAATAAAACTTTGACAAAAATAGACTTTCTAAATTCATAAATTGGCCACACATTTATGAATCTTTTTATTTTTCGTATTACGTAAACGTGCGTGGTCGTTTGGCATTTCTGATGTACAGGATAAAATTCTTTTATTTCGACAAGTCCAAATTAAAGGCAATTGTAGACGACAAATTAAACGTGGCTCAAATGTTGGATAGGTTAGAAAGTATTGTGGGAAAAGGAGAAAATGCTGATTACTAGCATTTTCTCCTTTTCCCACAATGTTTTCAAAAAGGCGTCTTTCCCAGGGTTGTTGAAACCTTAAGTTGGATATTGTTGTTTGACTTTTAACATCGTTTTTAACAGTATGTCTGTTATAACGATGCGGCCTTTGAATCTGTCCGTGATTTACTGGATTTTTTTTTACCAGTACTTTGCACATTTTTTCAAAATCAATGGCTGCCTTCTCACTAAGACATTGTCAAAAGAATGTGCTACAGTTGCATGTAGGAGTTTGTTGTTGTTACACTGGCACTAAAATCTAAGTTTTTTTTACTTTAAAGCATACTAGAATGGGTTCCTGACTCTCGGATCATTACTACACTGTCGCTTTTTGTAGCAAAAGATAACCCGTGGCCGAAAATGGTTTCCTCATCCTATATAAGGATAATTTATTCATGACCTTACGGGCCTTTATATAGCTTACGGATAATTTCAATTTGATAGAGGTTACTTATCACCAATATTGCTTGTTGTGTTACCACACAGGCCGTTTTTTTTTTGTCAAAATAAAGCTTTGATATTCAGTTTGAAATAATATAAATGTGTACAATGAAGAAATATTATTTCATGCTTCCCGGTAGGATATCGAGAAATAGCAGTGATAATATTTTTCGATATTACACGGGTACGACCAGTGAAAATACCGATTTTTATATTCTAGTTACCTAGGTAAATTGCGCGCGACTCACAACCAGATGGAAATATGACGTCATTTACCTTACATTTCTCGCGCTTGACGTAATATTGTAATGCGTTGCTATGTGCGAGGGGTACGCCACGGGGAATAATTGAAAAGAACTGTACTGGATTTTGATAAAGCTCCTCCAAGAAAGGGTTCAAAGCATGAAATAAATAGAATATTTGTTTTTTTCGGTGAAAGATCGAAATTTATTTCATCGAGTGAACACCATCGGTAATATTTTCACGAGTGACGCAGCCACTCTTGAAAATATTACCGATGGTGTTCGCTCGATGAAATAAATTTCGATCTTTCACCCAAAAAAACAAATATCCTCTATTTATTTAGTTAAAGCTTCAACAGGCGACACCGTTCGCTACCGAACGATTTATAACAATTGAGCCATGCTTTGTAAATATGGGGCTGAATGCTTCCGCAAAAGGCATCGACCCAGGGCAGCCTGCGCATTCGCTATTTTTGCTATTGGTCAGTTTTCTGCATGTCAAAGGAGCAGTCTACCTAATGATTTATTCAATTATTGGAGAAAATGGTCCCTATGGATCCATAATTAAGCGATGACTTGCTTAGTATCATACATCTCGGAGATGCATTAAGCCCCCTTTTGCCAGAGTGCAGAATCTACTTGTAAGATCTTGAAAAGGTCGAATGTATAGTTAACTCTTTACTACACGAAAAAGTGCAGAGTTGTCCATATCAAACGCATTTACAGAAGCCGATTTATACAAGTATGTTACTTAAATGATGGAATTTGTCCTTGATAGGATAGAAAACAATGTTGGAAAAAGAGAAAATGCTGGTTTCACCAGCATGTTCTCCTTTTGCCACAATGTTCACAAAAGTTTTTTTTTCTCGGTGTCGTTAAAACTCGGGATTGTGCGGTACACGGTTAAAACTAAACTGATATTTTCCCTGTGATTAATGATCTGTTTTGGTTTCGAGAAAGTTGTATATATACGGCCTTAATTTGCATACTGCGAAGTTAAAAAGCTTAAGTCCATATCAAACAATCGCGCGTTTTAACGACCTCGGGGAAAAAAACAAGTCTTTTCTCCATTTCCCTCAATATTATAAAAAACTTTCTCTCTCAAGGTCATGAAAATCAAGAGTTGTTTGGTAAACGGTTATTGATTGATTGAATGGTTTTTTTACGCCGCTTTCAAGATTATTTCAGTTACATCACAGCAATAGCTTACATATTCCTGGTTTTAACCAGTACTGTACCAGGCTAGGGCTCCAGTTTGCGAGTCCTGCACTTTACTGCTGAGCCACGCACGACCCTGGTAAACGTATAAAACAATTTTTTTACTACTTCAGTTGTCTTTGTGGTTTGTTAACACTGATTGATTGTATGGTGCTTAACGCAGTTTTCAACATTATTTCATTTATATCGCGGCGGCCAGTGCACCTATCCATGCTTTCCTGAGTTTCTATTACCAGTAATCCGCACAATATTCTTTCCAAGTCACTGGCTGCTTTCCCACATAACCATCTTCTAAACAATGATCAGCGATGAGAGAGGAATGAATCCTGTCGCAATGACTATCCTCAATCCTCGGAAAGAAGTTGGCCAACCCGGAGATCGAAGCAGCGACCTCCTGTTCTTGAGTCTTGTACGCTACCGACTGGGCTACCGGGGCTCGGCAGTGTTGGTCGAGACCAGACTTCACAAATCAGGCAGCCTGATCTTTTAGCTACAGTTTCCGTTTTCCTTAAAGTTGGCCCTTCAGATTTTGGGACGAAAATTTTACAAAAAATACAAAAAAATCATCCTACTCCCAAAGCCTTTTAATTTTCATTCATAAAACCCCAGTAGTCGAAAACCATCCGACAACAAGAGAAATTAGAGATTTACTACGGCCCAGGTCGACACCGACGGGAAACACGTCCTATTTTTACATGAGCAACTCGCTCATTTACATACCGGAAATACACAGACAAAGCTTCAAACATAGTGTCTGAAGAAGACATTGTGGAAAATAATTACATGTTTGTTATGTTATGGAATTTAAGCGTCATTAGTCACGTGCCAGTCACTTGACGTTCCCACAATGCTTTTTTGATTTCTGGCGCGAAATCTAAAAATACCTTAAGAGGCTACGTAGCCTTTTAAGGGAACACCATCAAAAAAAAAATTTTTTTTTTAATTTTATGATTCTTAATTATTGATGATTTGTATTGTTTTTTCATATAAATATATTTTTTAATTTGGTGAGATGTGAAAAATCTAAATACCCACCTTTAAACCATTCTGGCAAAAGCAACATTAACTCTTGACCTCACCACAAAAAATTTAGAATTTTTCAAAATCAAAGAACTTGCAGAAAACAAATCAAAAGTGGCTCAAATGATAAAGGTTGTCTTCATTTCAGTAGAAAACATTGTGGGGAAAGGAGAAAGTGCTGATGATCAGCATTTGCTCCTTTCCCAACAATGTTTTCAAAAGCTTTCTTTCTCAGGGTTTTTAAAACTCGTGAGTGTATAGTAAAGCGTAAAAATGTTCTTTTTCCTGCACTGAAAATGTCTGTTGGGTTTATTCAGGTCTATAAGGTTTACTACGCCTCAGTCTGAAAATTTGAACATATTAAATTTCTGCATAATTAACCTTGTTTCCGACTCACCGATTAAGTTACTATAAACTTTAACATAAGTCAAAATAAAACTTCTAATAAATAAGCGACGTTTTAGGAAAAAGGGATAGAAAAGATCTTCGTGATGCATTATATACCAAACAAATCGTAGAATAACCTAATTACCTGGTTGAATTATAACGTAAGATAGTATATTGGCATGCAAAAAAAAAAAGAAAATTTACAAACAGCAAAACGTTTCGATCCACGTCAGCCTGCGCAAACTGCGCAGGCTGACCTGGGTTGAAACTTTTTGCAAGGCATGACTCGTTAATTTTAGTGTTTACCAGTAAGATTGTCCATGGTACAGTTGTTAACCTTTTTGTCAGACGACAAAATTTTTGTCTTGTCCAAATTGGAAGCGTTTGCATACGACAGGTTAGATGTGGGTAAAATGACTGGATGTCTCCGAAAGGGTAGAGAACATTGTGGAAAATAAAAAATGCTAATTGCAGCAATTTTTCCTTTCCTCACAATGTTTTCAAAAGCTGTTTTTTCCAGGGTTTTTAAAACGCCTGTTCTACTCGCTTGTGTGATAAATTGATTGGTGTGGAAAAAAAGGGATTGCTTTTCACTCTGTTGCAGCAATATTGCGATGCGTTTCATGTATTTAGTTGTACTGCAAGGGATTGCATCGCATTGGGCTCTTCTGTTCTTGGAGTGCATTTACAATGCAGTATATTGCCCTCAGAAGCACTTGTGGGTTTTTTTTTTGGGGGGGGGGGGGTTGTACAAACTTCGCTCTCTATAACCTGATAAGTTCGGTCCTAAATAGCTGAGTTTGTTAAAAAAAATGTACTTTTTGCTTACTAAATATTGTTATCATGCACCGTAAAATAATGAACACTGCTGAATGAACGAACAAGAAAATGACCACGAACATTTCCGACTGATAAACCATCGAACGGTGCATTCGTAATATTTAGTTGAAGCGTGAGATTCACAAAAGGTTAGACTGTTTACTAACAATGATTCCGTATATACCAAATTACCGACCCAAAAATACCATATGTTTGTAATTATATGTAATTATTTAGTTGGCCAGTTATAGAGCATATGGAATGTGGACTGTAACGTTTATCTATATTTAACACTCTACATCAAAAATAGTTTGTTCGATGGGGGTCAGCGAGACAAGATATAAACGGTCACGAAAGTCACTGAGAGATGCTGGTACACATATTTGAGCCAAGCTCTGTGAAAAAGGGGGATTAATGCATCTGCAAAAAGTATCGACCAAGGTCAGCCTGAGCAGTCCGCGCAGGCTGACCTATGTCGAAACTTTTTTGTTATTTGGTCAATTTTCTGCATGTCAAAGGACCAGGCTACCTCATGATTCAGTCGGTTGTATGAGAAAATAGATATTATGGATCTATACTTACACGATGACTGACTTGGTAGAATGCATTACGGAGATGCATTAAACCCCGTATTGTCAGAGCAAGGCTCATTTGCTTGTAGTGGATGAACCCCGGGAACAAATTTGTTGTGGACAACTTTGAAAACATCATTGTAAAATATCGATAATTATAACACCACAAAAAAGGATTAAAATATTGTACCAAATTAAGAGAAATCGTAAGGTAACCGCCAATTTCTCCCCTAGCTGTAATATTTTAACAAGTGGTTGACAGCAAGATGCAGAAATGCGTCTGGAGGAAGGCTTTTATATATGGATTTATAAAATGGATATACATGTACTCTGTAAATGATCTTAAAAAAATAATTTTATATACTGTTGCTGTTCACGCCAGACTAGCACAAAAAATCTGACAATATAGACCTAAGATCAGACCGTACAGAACGTGCAATCTGATCTTGATCTAAAGTATCCGCTAAAGCAACTGAAGTTGTGTTTGACACTCTAAGGTTTAACTCTTTACCAGACGACGAAATTCTAGACTTGTCCGAATTGAAAGCTCTTGCAGACGACAAATTTAACCCCTAAAGCGCCTTTTACGTCTGTAGTTGCCTTTGCGGACAGTGCAGATCAAAGATCAGACTGCACAACACGTGCAGTCTGATCTTTGATCTACACCCTCTTTGTTGAGAGACTCTGAACAACAATAACCTTGGTATTGCAATTAGAAGGGTCTTATTAGGAAAATTCTAAAGGATTACGGCCCTTAATTATCGGTAAATATCGTGTAACACCGACGTTTTCGTAAAGGCTATTGGACCAATCTCGGTAGCTTCCTTCTTTTAATATGAGAGTTAGGGGCCGTAGACTCATTAACTCATCGGTAAATATCTTGTAACATCGACGTTTCCGTAAAGGCTATTCGGCCAATCTCGGCAGCTTCCGTCTTTTTATATGAGAGCTAGGGCCCCTTAACCTTAAATAGAAAAAGCGTTCCTTTGGTTCACTCGTCGGTCTAAGGGTTAACTTTTCTAAAACGATGGCATTTGTTTTAGAAAAAATAGAAATCATATTCGGAATAGGAGAAAATGCTGGTTACCAACTGCATTCTCTCTTTTTCAGTTTGTTTTCGAAACTTTCTGCACCATGGTGTTTAACCCTTATCCTGCCAAATAAGTGTAATGAAACTTTTAAGTCGATAGAAAAACATAATTTTTGCTATTTCAAAGGTAATTTTTGGGGAAAAATATGTCCTTCTCGGACAGTGTAGATCAAAGATCAGACTGCACGTTCTGTGCAGTCTGATCTTGATCTATACTGTCCGCAAAAGGTCAGTGAGTCGCTCTTAGCAGCCTAAGGGTTAACTTAAAGTTTGGAGGGTGAAATACAACGATCAAATATGGTAGGGTGACATTTCCATACACTAATTATGCCATATAACGTTACAATCAATTAATTAGACCACCTGTCTAATATGATATATAGATATCGAGGTATAGATCATAAAGATAAAAACCTGCACCGTCTCTCTAGCCTAACTCTTTACCAGACGACAAAATTTTAGACTTCTCCGATTTAAGGATAGGGTACCCTAATGGGATTCGTGTAACATCGTCTTTCATCGCCAAAATCGCACGGATTCGGCTAAGACTCGGGTAATCCGTAATCGATGCGGGGAAACAGCGTCTATCGGCAGATTGGTTACGGATTACCCGAGTCTTAGCCGAATCCGAACGTTTTTTCGGCGATGAAAGGCAATGTTACACGAATCCCATTTGGGTGGACTATCCTTAAAAGCATTTTCAGACAACAATTTTAATCATGATGGCTTTATTCAGTCGATTTGTCTTTGAAAAAGAAGAAAACATTGTGTGAAAAGGAGATCAAGTAGTCACGTTTAAATGATATTGCTATATGAATTATCAGATTCTGTATTTAACCCTTAAAGCGCCAAATAAAACTCAGTGGACATTTTCAGTTTAGAATAAAACCCAGATAATTGCGATTTCATGGAACCTTGTTTCTGCCTTATTTTCCGTAAAGCAGACAGTGTAGATCAAAGATCAGACTGCACATTTTGTGTAGTCTGATCTTGATCTACACCGACCGCAAAGGCAACTACAGTTGTGAAAGACGCTTTAAAGGTGGCCCTTCAGATTTTGGGACGAAAATTTTACAAAAATACAAAAAAATCATCCTTATACTCCCAAAGCCTTTTAATTTTCATTCATAAAACCCCAGGAGTCGAAAACTATCCGACAAAAAGAGAAATTAGAGATTTACTACAGCCCAGGTCGACAGCGACGGGAAACACGGTCTATTTTTACATGAGCAACTCGCTCATTTACATACCGGAAATACACAGACGAAGCTTCAAACATAGCGTCCGAAGAAGACATTATGGAAAATAATTACATGTTTGTTATGTTATGGAATTTAAGCGTCATTAATCACGTGCCAGTCACTTGACATTCCCACAATGCTTTTTTGATTTTTGGCGCGAAATCTAAAAATACCTTAAGAGGCTACGTAGCCTTTTAAGGGAACACCATCAAAAAAAAAATTTTTTTGTTATTTTATGATTCTTAATTATTGATGATTTGTATTGTTTTTTTCATATAAATTTCAGTGATATATATATTTTTTAATTTGGTGAGATGTGAAAAATCTAAATACCCACCTTTAATGGTAAGGAAACTGTTCTATATTTAGATACTAGTATTAGTCGCTTTGAACTATTACAAATGAAGTTCCATATTTTTGGCATTGTAGTTTTCTTCTTTTACGTCTGCTATACAAAGCGTTATCCAAGTAGATGACATACACAGCCTGAAGCCCATAATAACCAAACATTCTTCACAACATTCTTAGTCGAATTTTCAAGAATGTGCCGAATTTGAAAGTACAGCAGTTTCTGATTGGCTAAACCAAATCGTTTAGCCAATCAGAAGTTGCGTTTCTTTCCAAATTTAGAACAAGACTAAGAATGCTATTTAAAATCGTTGGTGAATAAGGACCCAGGTGTCGTGAGAGTGAATTCCAGTTCGACCGAACTCTCATCATGGATTTGTGATAGTCACTGCAACAGGACTAATTCCCATCTGTGGGAAAGCAGCGTCAGACATTGAAAGACACTGTGCGAAGTGCTGGTAACAGATAATTAAAGTACGGATGGATAGGTGTACTGGCCTCACGTGATATATATATATATGTATATTTTTCTTTGCAATCGTATTAATTGTGCGATTACACTCAATAAATAGGAGCAATTTTGCGCGTACATGCAACAAGGTCTTCATTTTGCAATCGGTGTCTATTTTGATCACATCAGATATGATGTCATCAAAGTAATTTGAATACGAATCCTTGTCATCGACGCATGTTTAATTGATCATGTGACATTCCCAGTATATTCTTTGTAAAACTCTGGCGCGAAAATTTAAAATAAGTAAAGCGTCTACGTAGCCCAATGACGAAATATTGTTGAAAAATACTTTTATTAGTTTTATCTGTCTTCTTGATGATTTGCCAACTAACGGCTTACTTAGGTCAGTGATAATTTTTTTTTTTCAAAATTCAGCGAGTTTGGAAAATCTGCTAGATCTATAACATCACGATTTCGTCTATCTATTTAGTTTGCAAAGAAACATCTATTTTTTCCAAATTAAATATTTCAATTTTGTTCAAAGCACAACAGTCGCCGAAATAGCCACTGGGGGGTCGTGACCTTTAACTTGATCTCTGTCATCGATAGTACTCTAACAGAGATGTCAGACAATAGAAATAGGTTGATTTATGGATCAGCTTTGTGTTTAAGATCGATAAATACCGATTTTTGGAGATAATTTACGGATGGCATATGATCGGTCTAATAGCTTTTTGTATATACAGTAAAATTAGAACATGGTTTGTGTAAATAATGATTCACTAGCCGAACAAAAGAATGCGCCGTATTTATAAACATACCCATGATTGAAAGAGAGGAATGCAGGGGATGGTAGGAGGGCAGTTTGTAGTAAAGATGTTTTTAGTTTGCTTATTATTGAAACAATATGGCGACAACAGCCATTTTTCAGATGTTTATAAGTATCGTACCACCAAAGATTCCACTGATTTAACAGAGGGAGAGAGAGACAGAAAGTGGGAAAAAAGACAGACAGAAAAAATAAAGAAAAAAAAAGGCAGACAGACATAAAAGGGGAGAGAGAGAGAGAGAGAGAGACAGACAGACAGACAGACAGACAGACAGACAGAGAGGGTGTGTTTCAACCCAGGTCAGCCATACGGACTGCACAGGGTGACCTTAGTTGATAAAGTTTGCAGTTTTGCAGATACATTAATCCCCTGTAACAGAGAATGGCTCATGTTTAGTTGAGCAGCCCACGGCATTTTGTAAAAAGGATATTTTAGCCAAGGACCTTTTTGGCCCCTAGAGCTCTTTTGCCACCAACATTTTGCCCGGTCATTTTTCTCAAGGATGTTGTTTTGTGTAAAGTTGATGTTTGAACCTGGACATTTCTAACATACAAAATTTAATCCTTACCTTGCTAAATAAGTGAAATGAAACTTTTCAGCCGATATATTTTAATAATATAGTATAATCTAATCCAATTTTTGAGCCGTTATAACCCATGCTATTTCAAAGTTACTTTTGGGGGGAAAATACCTCCTTGTAGATCCAACATCAGACAGCACGTTCCGTGCAGGCTGATCTTGATCGACACTGTCTGAAAAGGCCCTTGAGTTGCGCTTAGCAGCCTAAGATAACAAGAAATTTGGGCAAAGGACGTTCAAGCATATTCTTGGAAAGGTTTTAATAGAACTCTTTTGGACTCACCCTTTTGCCAAGCCTTCCCGTGTTTTAAAGGTGAACATGTTGGTAGCAAAAGACAAAGCCTGTATATAAATTTGTTCCTTTTTAAAGAAGCAATAGCTTTTTTACCCACAATGTTTTTAAAAGCAGTGTCCAATCGTTAAAGATCGTTCATATATGGCCTGCAACATGTGTAAAGGGCATTCAGACATTTGCGTAAAGTGTCCTCCCGGATCAGCCTGCGCATTCCGCGCAGACTGATCCGAAACGACACTTTCCGTTCTTATATAATTTTCTGTTTTGCGCAAGTCTTCTGTAGGAAAAAATCTAATGCAGTCGTAAAGTGTCGTCTCGGATTAGCCTGCGTGGACTGCGCAGGCTGATCCGAGACGACACTTTACGCAAATGTCCGAGTGCCCCTTTCCGCCTGTTGCAGGCCATACATGAGTCATGCTTTGGCAAAAGGGTGTTTAATACATTTCCTCGATGCATTATACCAACTCAGACACCCCATAAAATCCATCATAGACTAACAACTGGCTATATCCTGAGATAGAATGGCCCTTGGACATGCAGAACATTTACATAAAGCAAAAAGTTTCAACACAGGTCAGCCTGCGCGGACTGCGCAGGCTGACCTGGGTCGACACTTTTTTGCAGATGCATTAAACCCCCTTTTCACAGAGCATGGCTCATATACATCAAAATAGGGTGAGGAGTAAACGAAGTCAGGCCCCGTCGATGTATCTATTACTATTCACTTGAAACCCACACCTATTTACAAAAGAATAAATCCCACGAAGTTTTTATTACTATATACAAAGATTGACCCAGTTCGCTCTTTATACTTGTAAACATTGTAAACATCTCTATTGGGTGTCATCTTTCATATCTGTTCACTTCTCAAAAATCCGATTTTAATTGAATTCTGACAGGTTTTGAATCAGATCTAGACAACTTGATACATGTGGTTTTTTTTACGGGGTGGGGAAAGGGGAGAGAGACAGACAGAGAGAGGGGGGAGAGAAGACAGAGAGAGAGGGAGAGAGAGATAGAGAGAGAGAGAGAGAAAGAAAGAAAGAAAGAGAGAGAGAGAGAGAGAGAGAGATAGAGAGAGAGAGAGAGAGAGAGAGAGAGAAATGATCGCCGTTTGTTTCTTTTATGCCAAATAAATCAGATTTATACCTTTACAAAACTATCCCGAGTTACCCTAAAGAAGAAGACATTTGAAAACATGGGGGGAGGGGGGGAAAGATGTGAAAAAGCTGTGTACAGCATTTTCTCCCTTTCCAACAATGTTATAAAATGTATTTTCCTCCGGGCCGTCGGGATTGTTTGATAAAGGGTCAGTGCATCTTCGTCATACACTATACCAAATATTTCGATATATTGATCCATTTTGTCTGGAATGTCTCAGCGAAGCGAACAGTGTAGATCAAAGATCAGTCTGCACGTTTTGGTTTTCGGAACCACATGGTCGTGAAAGACGCTTTAAAGGGGCTCAAATAAATTTGTTTGCTGTAAATAAAAATTTTGTTTTGTCCGTGGTTGTGAGGTAGAGCGTCGGCCTCGTAACCAAAAGATTCCGAGTTCGATACCTTGGAACGGGTGTCAACTTAGGGATTTTTCATACGGCGCGAATACTGGTGTAGTTCCCAGGAAGTAGAATGGAGAAAGATTAATATAAGTTGTAAGAACTTGTTTCCAAATCGATGTGTAGTAAAACTGTTTAAACTAATCGGAGTTTCTTGTATAATACTGATAAAAACTACAGCAAATATATTTCTCTGCAAGTGTTCAAAAACCGGACTGTTCTATTCACTAAAAAGAAGCAGTGTTGCTCATGATACCTAAAAAATGATTCATAAGGATAAAAATAGTTTTAGTAGTTCTTTTATAATGGGCTACGTAGCCTCTGAAAATATTTTCAGCATTTCGCAAAAGTATTTAGGAATGTCACGTGATCAATAACACGCGTCGATATATATGTATGATCTATATGAAAATGATGACGTCAAATTTGACATGATAAAAATAGACGGAGTGTCCGATCCCATACCGACCAACCCTTTATTTGAACACTAAATTTGCACTATGTATTGCATGTTACCGACCAATTTTTTTATGTTTGCTAAGAAAAGTTTAAAGTATATTCTGTAGTATTTATCTGTATTTTAGACGAAAAATTAATTCGCAGCAAAAATTCCCTAAATAGGCCCCTTTAATGTACAGTACAGTGCATCATACCTCTTTCATTCATGATTACCGTAAATTGTACTGTAAATCACCCTGACAACGATACACTGCGATATGGCGAACGATTTACGCTATGAGACATGGGACAAAGGAAACAACGCCGACCATATGTGCTTTATAGAGTGGGTATAAATTATAGTATCATTAGGGTTGCTTTAAATGAATAATTCATTTTTAAAGTCAAACTATACACCTTTTGTCTTTGGTAAGTATTCTTTACTGATTTCAAAGACTGCATCTGCTATCAATTATGCTACTTAAAGGTCCAATAGCTGCCAAATGTAAACAATTTACAAGTATTGATATTATTTTGAGTCTGACAATGTATTACGGTACGTTGTTTCAAAGTTCCGGTTGCTGAGCGAAAACTTGCAAAATTTTGTTCTAGTTTTACAATACATTTTAATATCCATACATTTAAATGGTATGAATTAAATTTGTCTGCATTTTTACCCTAAAATTATATACATTTGGCAGCAACTGGGGCTTTAACAGATTGCTGAGTATCATCCTTTTACAGGGATTGCTGCACAATATTAATAGTAGAGGAAACGGAATTACTGTCCAGTGGAACAGACTCATCACCTTTTGCACCAGCAAATAATTTCATCCGGGTATTACCAACTATGTCTAAGTATCGCTGAGCACTTACTGTGTCTCATTCAAGGAAAGGATGTCTGTGAGTCCAACCCAGCAGATTCTGCCCCAGACCATGACGGTCATACCAGCGAACCCTGTTCTCAAGTCCTGTACGCTACCGATTGAGCTACCGGGACTCGTCATGTCTTCTTGAACGCAGATCATTTTCGTACAACCCGAAGCGGATATTTTACGCGTATTCTCTGACCACAGCTGCTTTCTGACGGTCAATGCGACGCTTTGGTTGCTGACCAAAAACGGTCTCTACCAGCCTGAATGATCAAAAGACGGACTTCAACAGCAGATGGATTGGTCTTTCTCTGCAACCTCCATGCTGCCTGGCAGCTGTGCCATAAATGGCTAAAACACAGGTAAAACGCTTGCTCTCTCTTGTCTTTCGAGAATTTATGAACCGTTGCAAGAAAGGAAAGCATGTGTGTTTTGAATGATTATACCTGTATTTAACCCTCTACTACACAATCCCAGCTTTAACGACCCTGCAGGGAAAACTTGAAGCATTTGAAAACATTGTGAGAAAAGGAGAAAATGCTGGCGACCAGCCTTTTCTCTTTTTCCAACAATGTTTTCCACCCTACCCAAAACAAATTTCAATATTTCAGACGCATTTAGCTTGTCTGCAAATACTCTCAATTTGAACCAGTTTAAAATTTTACCGTTTGGTAAAGAGATAAATCACTGGAGAAAAAGCAGAAATAGCTTTAAGCAACTAATTTTTCATCTTCAAGTCATCTGCAGTGAAAGTTTAGTTTTACTTATATTGGTCACCTCATTACCTGACGATACAATTTTAGACTTATCCAAATTGAAAGCATTTGCAGACGACAAGTTTAATAAGGCTAAATTGATGGAATTTGTCTTAGATGAAAAGGGTAGAAAACCTTGTGGGGAAAGGATAAAATGCTGGTACCAGCATTTTCTCCTTTTCCCACAAGGTTTTCAAGAGGATTTTTTTTTTAACTTTCCACATGGCAGTTTTTTAACCCTTTACCTAACAATCCCAAAATTTAACGACCCCGAAAATGAAGCTTTTTCAAACCATTGTGGGTAACCATATCCCACCATATCCTACAACGTTTTCTATCCTTTCCAGAAAAACTTCCATCATTTGAACAACATCTAAATTGTCGTCTGCAAATGCTTTCAATTTGAACCAGTCTAAAATTTTGTCGTGTGGTAAGGAGTTTAAACACGTGATTGTTGGGTAACAAGGTTAATTAAAACCTTGAACCCTGCAAAAGGTCCGGCTATTATTCGAGAATACAGCAGCTGCCGTCATTTTCAAATATTTGCAAAACCGTCGCTTTTTTTATGTGTGTGTTGTTCGGGTATAATTTCAATATGTGAAGTTATACAATATTTTCATTTCAGCGTCTGTCAAGCCTTTACCACAAAGTCCCAAGTTAAAACGACCCTGATGAAGAAGCTTTTTAAAAACAATGTGGGTAATAGAGAAAATGCTGGTAACCAACATTTTCTCTATTTCCCACAGTTTTCTATCCTTCCAAAATAATTAAATTTTTGAGTCACACTTGATTTCTCGTCTGCAAATGCTTTTAACTTGGACAAGTCTTAAATTTTGTTGTCTGGTAACGAGTTAACACATCACCTCCTAGCAGATGACACATATAATATTGCAGAAAATTATTACTTGAAAACATTATGGCGAAAGGAGAATTTGCTCGCAACGCAAATTCTTGATTAACCTGCAATGTTTCCAAATATATCTATGTATTAACTCTTTACCACACGAGATAATGTAGACTTGTCCGAATTGAAAGCATTTGTAGACATTGTGGCTAAAATAATGAAATAATCTTTGAAAGGGTAGAAAACAGTGTGGGACAAGGAGAAAATGCTGTTTACCAGCATTTTCTCCTTTTCCCACAATGATTTCAAAAACCTTTTTTATCAGGGTCATTAAAACTCTGAATTGTGTGGTAAAGGGTTAAACCTTAATTCGTGCTAATTATCCATCTGTTACAAAGATTTTCCTTTTTCGGACTCGTCTGCTGCAAATTTAAGACGTAAATGTAATCGTAGAATCGATCAAATTACAAAATTTTAAGCGATATTCAATCTCCATTGCGAAATACGCTGCGAGATACTATCAACATAATTTAACCCTTTTCAACTTAATCCTGACTTTTACCGAATCTGAGAGAGACAACCTTTTGAAAACATTTTGGAAGAAGGAAAAAATGCTGGTTACCAGCATTTTTTCCTTTTCCTATAACGTTTTCTACCTTATCAATGACAAATTTCATCATTTTAGCTACATCTGAATTGTCGTCTGCAAATGCTTTCAATTTGGACAAGTCTACATTTTTGTCGTTTGGTAAAGAGTAATACACTTTGCTACGGTGGCGACCCTACCCTTCTTTTCATGTGGATTCTGCAATGGGCTAGATAACTGCCCCCCCCCCCCCACGGGGGGGGGGGGGAGGGAGGGTGAGTTTGAACACAATGCTGCACTCTGGTGCACATACGAGGTAATACAGTAGTACCTTAGTTGCCATTTCCATTCTATGATTTAATCCTTAATGCACAGCCAAGTCCCAGTTGCGCAGTCGGTAGCGTACAGGAACACAGAATCGCTGCGCTGGCTCTGCCAATTTTTTTTCGAGAACCGCTTATGTAGGAAAACAGAGCAAGTGGGTTGGAAAGAACACGGTGTGCATGCAGTGCTTGTAACAAAAACTCAATGAAAGCATGGATAGGTGCACCGGCCGCCGCGATAGAACTGAAATAATGTTGAAAACGGCGTTAACACGATACAACCAATCAATCAACCTTTGTTTGTATTTTAATGGTGTTTAACCATTTTAACAGCTTACAGGTCATGTCAAGGCGGTCAGTCCACCTATGCATGTGTCTCCTGGTGTCACACCATTACTGACACAACTTTCTTTCAAAAATTACCTCTTTTCTCACATGCATCGGAGTTGAGAGGCGAAAAATCGCTGGAAATAATGTCTTAGCTTAGCAGACATTGCAGAGCACAGCCTGTTGGTTTTATGTTGACCGATCTTGATCTGGTTCCAAAAGCAACTAAAGTCGTAAAAGTACTTTTAGGGTTTATAGTGGAGCTTTTAGCACAATACAAAAATATGTTTCATTTAGTATAAAAAGGCCTCCGGCTTTAATAAATGCACGAATACGAATGAGCCACGCTCTGACAAAAAGGGATTCAAGCATCTCCGTGATGCATTTAGCTAAGTACGTCATCCTATAATTTTTTATCCACAGAATCCACTTTGTCTAACAACCGACTGAACAGTAGGTAGAATGGTCCTTGGACACGCAGGAAATTGAAAAATAGCAAAAAGTTTCGATCCAGGTCTGCCAGTGCAGACCCTGCAGGCCGACATTGGTTAATAGTTTTCGGCAGATGCATTAAGCCCCCTTTTCATAGAGTATCGATTAAATGTTTGTTTGGTGGGACAGTCCAATTTAGGATCCATACCATCAACTTGTTTAACTCTTAACAACATAATCTCTACATCCAAATTTTCGTCTGCAAATGCATTCAGCTACATCCAAAAAGTCCTCTGCAAAAGCATTCAGTTTGGCTGAGTCTAAAGTTTTGTCATCTAGTAAAAAGTAAAATAAGTATATAGTCGTTCTTTTAACTCTTTACCAAACGACAAAATTTTAGACTTGTCCAAATTAAAAGCATTTGCAGACGACAAAATAAACGTGACTCAAAAATTGAAATTTGACTTTAGAAGAGTAGAAAACATTGTGGAAAAAGGAAAAAATGCTGGTTACCAGCATTTTCTCCTTTTCCCACAATGTTTTCAGAAGGCTTCTTCCTGTGGGTCGTAAAAACAGGAATTGTTTGGTAACGGGTTAACTCGGAATTCCTGATACAGATTATCAACAGACAACTAACGGAAAATGCTTGCAAGTTGGACAAGTCTAACAATTTTATCTGTTGCTAAAAGGACAAAATTTTGGACTCGACCAAATTGAAAATATTTATGGACGACAAAATGAATGTAGCTCAAGTGATGATTTGGGCCTTTGATAGGGTAGAAAACATTATGGGAAAAGGAGAAAATGCTGGTTACCAGCATTTTCTTCTTTTCCCACAATGTTTTCAAAAGGCTTCTCCTTCACGGTAGTTAGAACTCGAGATTGTGTTGTACAGTCATAAATGGCTTGCAACACGCGAAAAGGGGCATTCGGACATTTGCCTAAAGTGTCGTCACGGATCAGCCTGCGCAGTCCGCGCAGGCTAATCCGAGACGGCACTTTACGACTACATTAGATTTTGTGCTACAGTAGACTTGCGCAAAACAGAAAATTACATAAAAACGGAAAGTGTCGTCTCGGATTAGCCTGCGTGGACTGCGCAGGCTGATCCGAGACGACACTTTACGCAAATGTCCGAATGCCCCTTTTCGCGTGTTGCAGGCCAAATGAGAATAAGACGAAGTAGCTAATAAACCATTTTTCCATTGTGTTTATTGTTGATTCAAATAGGGATGATGAATTGTTACTATTCGATAAATTTGGAATGTGTTAGGCCTACATTTATCTTGTACATGACGAAGAAATTTAAACACATTCATACGTGAAGTAAAATCAAAGCACGGACAGCACTGAAGGGCATGTTTTCCTGACCTTCATATTTCTTACCATATGGCCGCTTAGCTCACCTAAATGCGTTTTGCAGACAGAGTCGATCAAGATCAGACTGCACAGATCGGCACTATCCGAAACGGTGATTTCTTTTCTTAGCAAAAAAAACTTGAAACCGCATCATTCTGTTTCAGTACTATTTCTTTTTTGTAGGTTATAGGTTAAATCCAGTCATGACAATACAGGAACAAAACACCAGTGTCATCATTTGTTTATGGAATATCAAATGCTAAGCTCTGGGTTCTCCGATTTGATGGATGACGAAAAATCCTTAAAGCATCTTTTTTGAATGATCTACTTTTTTGTAGTGGAATTACATTCTGTACATAGTAATGCGTACATTAATTTCCGTTGAACGCTGTGACAGCAACATATTATAGCCAGGGTTAAAAGGGGGTGGAATGACACTTATTATGAGATTATGTTGTGATCTTGCAACACGTATATTTGGGTGCAAAGAAAATATCAAGCATCAAGACAAAACAATACTATTACATAGAGGATAATAAACTGGTTGTGTGTGATAATAAGAATAAAAACGAGTCCGACGGACAGATTTTTAATATCTCATACAACCAGTTGATTATCCTATTTACTATATTCCTAATTCAACCTTTTGTATTCTAATAACTATCAAGAATGGTACAACAAGAGCAATATGGGGAAAAACGTAGTTCCGGCAAACATTTTAAAACTATAAAACTAAAACTATATCGTCACTAGTGATGATACCATATTTATCATAACTAGTGGTGTTATTCACAGTGAAATCCAAGTAATTCACTGATAGGAATATAATAAATAGGGACTCTTATGATGCTCGAAAAGGAAATGACTTATCAATATACCCCCCCCCCTTTATTTTTGACTGCACGAATTTTGTTGTGTAAATAGGTATTTCATGTCAGCTGGGAAAAGTTCAAGACTATTTTGCCAGAACGTTTACTATACAATCCCGAGTTTTAACAACCGTGAGGAACAAGGTTTTTGTGAGAGAAGGAGAATATGCTGGTAACTAGCATTTTCTCCTTTTTTCCACAATGTTTTCTTCTCTATTTGAGGTAAGCTCCATCATTTGAGACCCCTTTGATTTGCTGCGTGCGTAAGCTTTGAACTTAGATGAGTCTGAAATTTTGTTGTGTGGTAAAGATTTAAACCTAGGTCACGTGTAAGGGTGCTTTACACCGAGGACGTTTAAGAAACAAGAACTGTATAAAAACTTCAGTCTCTTCTTTCGCTTAAATTCGCTGACGGACTCATTTTCCAAATGAAGTTGAGTTCGTATTTTGAAAGCCATTTCACTAACATTAACCGACTTTAGTAACATTCTTAAGCCCTAAATAAACACCACATAACAGACTAAAGTCAGCAAAATAAACGGGCTTAACTCAGTTAACAAAATTAAATCCATTATGTCGCTGAGTTAAGTCTGGAATGTTACGTCAACTCAGGATTTGAGAATGTTATAGTCTATTAATGTTCGTGAAACAAACTCAGTGCTTCTTAGAAAGAAACTGTTTTTCGTAAATGGACATTAGAACAATAAGAGCCATAAGTTTTTTCGTGAAACCGGGCCCTTGGCCCGTACTCCCCAACCATTCTAAATAGCATTCTTAGTCTTATTCTAGATATAGAAAGTAACGAAACTTCTTATTGGGTTAACCATTTGATTTAGCCAATCAAAGATTGTATTACTTTCAAATCTAGATTTTTTTTTAAATTTAGACATAGAATGATGTTAAAAACGGTAGTGTAGATGAGCCCAGGCGTAACTATGAATGGGTTTTGTCCTGCATCTTGCACTACTAATAGCCTTCTTACAGCGTCGCCAATATGGGCAGATAAAAACGCAAAATCATGTCAAATCGGCAACATATTATTTTTTGTAATTGCAATGTGCCACCAGTCACACTTAATTGACAACTATTTTGGAACACAATAAAAGCCAAACAAGCCATACGTATAAGTATGATTATTCCATTTTGTTCACCCTATATCTGCCGATGTTTTACTGTTGGATGTAACAAAACTCGATTTCGTCTTACTCATTTTGATAGGAGCTTTTATGAATAAAACATTCAAAAGATAAGCGAAGAGTGTAAAACAAGATCAGACTGCACGAAGGTGCAGTCTGATTTTGCCCTAAACTCTCAACAAAGTACATCCATGGTCGAGAACGGCGGAATATTATGGTGTAAAGAGAACTAATAAACGCCATTATTGTTCATTGTAATCATACATCACCGATATTACATATACATGTATAGCATTACCAAGTCAAATGGGTTGTGAAACCTTGGACACCAGTCATGGACATGTCAAGAAGCTTTTGAGGGCTGTGAAGATCAAGATCAGAATGCCGTTCTACAGCTACAGCTGCTTTTTACGGTTAAGATCAAGATCGAAATCAAGATCAGACTGCACATTTTTTTTTTTTTTCATAAGCGTACCGTTTTTCTAACTGTGCAGAAGAACAACAAACAGACATACAGACCTTCAGACCTACCGACAGACGGACAGACGTCACAGCTAGTCGGGCAGGCAGACAGACACACAGACAGAGACACACACAAATATCATAAAATGAAATTCTTATCTCTCTAACTGTACGTTTGAATATATAAAACATATATGTGTCTAAAACTAAAACGCATTTAATTTTACAATATGCAAACGTTTAGAAATTAAGCCCGGGGGCGATTTACAAATTTACTATTTAAACCTCTCAGTCGTTTCTCCCCAACAGACGATTTTGATTGCTTAAGTAGACAGAGCGGACCAAGATCAGACTGAACAAAACGTATGGTCTGATCTTTGATCCACCCTATACCATTTTTTATGACACATTCTGATCATATAGTTTGATCAGTACAGAAGATTGCAAATACAATTCAGCGTATTTCATCTATCTTAATTCAGTCACAGGAAAGGAAAATTAAAATTGTCCACGTGTATTGTCTACGACAGCAATGCAAGGACATGCACATTTCTTTTTATCTTGTTTGTGCAACATTACTATCTAGGTTTCTAGAGAAAATTTTCTCGTTACCCTCACCTAACTGTCTCGTTTCTTTAATATAACTACCTCGTAGCATGACTACCCGTTCCCATTATATACTATGTCGTTCCCACAACAGAACTCTCAAGTTCCCACAATATAACACTCCCATTTCCATAATATAATTTTTTCGTTCCAGTGACATAATTGTCAAGTTCCTATAACATGACTATCAATTCAAATAATAAAACTTCCTCGTTTCAAGCACATCAACCTTTAATTCCCATAACACATTTTTCTCATTACGATAACAAAACACTCTCATTTCCATAACATTACTTTCTCGCTCTTATAACATCATTATCTCCTTACCATAACATCATTATCTCGTTCACATAACATAACTGTCTCATGTCCATAACACGACTTTATCGATCCCATAACATTAAATCTATTTACCAAATATCATCATCTCTTTCCCATAATATAACTTTCTCGTTCCCATTAGATCATTAACTCATTACCTTAACGCTACCATATCGCTCCCACATGACGTTCTCCTTTTTTGGTTTCATGATATGAATATCGTCCACACGGCATAATTATTTTGTTTTCGATCGTGGGGACGAGAAAATTTTTGTTATGTGAACGAAATAATTATGTAGTAGAAACATAAAGAGCGATGCTCTGTGAAAAAAAAAAAAGAGTAATGCATCAGCAAAAAGGATCGACATACGTCAGCCTGCGCATTCTGCATTTGTCAATTTTCTGCATGTCAAAGGACCAGTCTACCTCATGATTCAGTCGGTTGATAGAATGGGTTTAATGGACCCATAATGATGTCATGACTTGCTTAGTATAACGCATCTCGGAGATGCATTAAACCCCCTTTTTCCAGAGCGCTGCTCGTTTATCATGTATCGTGATCGAAATGAACAGCTTTGCTCATGTTCCCTCGGTGTTACCGTAATTGTCTCTTTCGTCTTTAAGGATAGGGCACGCTAATAGGATTCGTGTAATGTCGCCTTTCATCGCCAAAATCGTACGGATTCGGCTAAGACTCGATTAATCCGTAATCGATGCGGGGAACCAGCGTCTATCGGCCAATCACGGATTACCCGAGTCTTATCCGAATCCGTAAGTTTTTTCGGCGATGAAAGGCGATGTCACACGTATCCCATTAGAGTGCCCTGTCCTTAAATAAGTTTGTCCTCCCATTGGAAAAGTATATAGGCATTTTTGGTTATGGTTAAGAATCAAGTAGCAGACGGTGTAGATCCAAGGTCAGACTGCATATTCTGTGCAATCCGATCTTGATCTACGCCGGCCAAAAAACCTCACTGTGTCCCAATGAGCTCAGATAGGGATTACTTCCTCGTGGTACTGAATTTACAACACTCCCTGCCAAAAAGAAATTACGTTATTCTGATGATTTAATTTCCTTGTTTCATTCTTTAACCCGTTATCAGACGACATCAAGAACAGGGCTTTTGAAAACATTGCGGAAAAAGGAGAAAATGCTGGTTATCAAAGTTTTCTTCACTTTCAGAGACAAATCTCATCATTTGACACACATTTGAGCCATGCTCTGGCAAAAGGGGGCTTAATGCATCTCCGTAATCCATCATACCAAGCAAGCCATCACATGCTTACAGATTCATAACAGCCATTTTTTTAACAACCGACTTGATCATGAGGTAGACTGGTCCTTGGACATACAGAATATTGACCAATAGCGAAAAGTTTCGGCCCAGATCAGCCTGCGCGGACTGCGCAGGCTGACCTGGGTCGATAGTTTTTCGCAGATGCATGAAGCCTCCTTTTCACAGAGCATGACTCATCTGATTTGTCCCCAAAGACTTTCAATTTGGACAAGCCCAATTTTTTTTTTTTTCGTTTCGTAAAGTGTAAAATGATAAACTTTCTAAAGACTTACTTGCAGTAAGACTGTGAAAAAAGGATCTATTCTAAAATCAAATAGAAATACATGTGCATGTCGTACCGGTATATTTATCCTTAGCCCCATGTAAGACACACAACTGCAATCGAATAATCTTTGTAAAACATTGTGGCGAATTGATATACTGGTATTTATATAGTGAGCGATTTCTCTGTTTGTTACAATGTTTTCAAGTGCAAAGGCATTACATTTTAGATTATTATACTGCAAAGGAATTTCTCGTGATCTGATTGGATAATATGCCCCGAACATATATATCATGTACACTGGCAAAACCAACGTAAAAGTAGTTTCCCTTTCGGGAGCCCCGTATACATGACTACACTTTCAACACAACATCCAAAATGGCGGCGTCGATCAAGATTATGATCAAGATTATGCACCAAAGTGCACGTTTTACCAAGGTTTCAGTGACGTCAGTTCCCAGTGTCATCAGTTTTCATTGAATTGGGGCACTCAGAAGGAAAATTCTACTTCGTCAGCGTACTCAATTTTTGAAACCAAAAAATAGGTAAATTTCGCTTAACACACGTTGGAATGGTAAAACTTTGCATTATAATAAATTCGTTGTACGGTCAGGTGGCCGAAGGCGAGGTGGCGACATGATTCACCACAGCCGTGAACAAGTTTCCAAGTCCTCTGTCACCTGACCGTACAACTAATAATGTCCACCATTTTAGAATGTTCCCTGTTTGTCTACAATAATTTGGTCTTGTCTACTGATTGAAACACATTAATACATGCATACATAAAAATTGAAACTGAAGTGAACTGAAGTAAAGAGTTAAAGTTGTTTTTGACTTTAAATACGGTCATATGATGAAGCGATGCGTGTTTTATTTATACCTTTTCACTCTTTCAGAAATCGAAAGTACATCTTCGTTTATCTGGGCAAAGAGTGTGTAACGTTAGTTTAACTTACCACCTCATTTTGCCACAGAGATTTTGCATATATACATGTACATTACACCTTTTGCTGATTGTACTCAAATGTTCTAGCAAAAGGGGGTTTAATGCATCTTCGTGATACATTATACCATGAAAGCTATCACATAATTATAGATCTATAACATGTTATTTGTGTAATAAACGACTTAATCATTTGGTAAAACGGTCTTTTGACATTAAGCCAACTGACTGCGAAGGCTGATCTGAATCGATACCTTTGCAGATGCAATGGTTCTCTTTGGCTTAAAATGTTTATATATATTATTTTACAAGGCTTTTTTTCAGAATTATCTTTAAACTCTCTCTCTCTCTCTCTCTCTCTCTCTCTCTCTCTCTCTACATAGATCTATCTATAGATCGATCGTATAATCGTAAATAAAATTCCAATTTTAGCTCAAAAACCACTGCATTATCATAAAGCATAGTTTGGTTGCTAGAGACTATGATCAACTGATGTCGTCAACCAGTTCATATCTCACACATATAAGGCACCCCCTCGAGTCTAGCCTTTTACTCGCACGTGTAGCCTGCCCCGACACGATAATAAAATGTCTGTTGAAAGTGAAGACTATAATCAGCCTGTATGCAAGTGCCGTCTGATCTCGGCTTTTTACATACTAACAGTTTGACAGTCTGAATTTTGTCTGCACTCTCCTTTCATGGTTTCAGTCATATCATCCCATTAAGTTCAAATACATTTTATTTCAAAATCTACTTTTGTAGTAATATAGAACAGAAAGGCGACAGGATAAAGGTTTAATAGGAGTAAGTTTGCGGTTCACTAACGGAAATTTTTTTTTCCTGCCATTTCATAGAAAAGTCCAGTCATTTGAATGACAATGAATTTCTCGTCTGCAGATGCTTTCAATTTGAACAATTTTGTGGTGTGGTAAAAAACTGAAACTGAAATAAGGTAGAGTATCAAATAACAATATCAAATACTCTCTAAACTTTGCTAGCATAGTTTTATCTATACGTCCATAATCATCATAAACTGTTTTTCCTTGTCCTTTTCTGCACATTTTAATTTTTGTCGACAATGTGTAGGTATTGTGTTTTTTCCTAAGGCATCTATCATGATGAATAACGTTGTAACACCCCTCCTAATTCAAGCTTTACCGTTTTTTTTTTCCTTTCGTGAAATTTCTAGTAAATAAGTGTCTCTTTCTTGTGCTCTCCCTTTCTTCCTCTGTCTCTCTCTGTCTTACTGTTTGTCTCTTTCATAATCTCCCCATTGTACCTCTTTAATTGTGTTAATTTTTTTCTGTATTTTCTGTCTCATAACTCCGCCAAAGTATTTCTTCAGTTGGAAAGTGCCCAGCCCCGGTAGCTCAGTCGGTAACGTGCAGGACTTGAGAACAGGGGATCGTGGGTTCGATTCCTGGCTCGGCCAATTTCTCTCCGAGGACTGATGATAGTCATCGCGACAGGATTCATTCCTCTCCCACCGCTGACCATTGTCTCGACGATGGTTTTGTGGGAAAGCAGCCAGTGTCTTGGAAAGAATATTGTGCGGAGTACTGGTAAAAAAAGACTCTAGGAAAGCATAGACAGGTGCACTGGCCGCCGCGATATAACTAAAATAATGTTGAAAACGGCGTTAAACACTATACAATCAATCAATCAATCCAAGGAATCATCCCTCTCGTCATGGGATTCGAGTCCAGAACCTTTGGTGTGAGAGGCCAACGCTTCACCACTACATCACTGTCTACCACAAGCAAGAAAAATTGTGTAACTTTGAAATTTAGAAAATTCTTGAAAATTAGCATTAGCCAATGAACCTTCTTAGAATGTTTGGTGAATACGGGCCGGGGTCTCGGTGGACCAAAGTAAGATTGTTTTGAATTGGGTTAGTAGTCACTTGCAACTATAATTTATTGGTATGACGGCCTCAGCTCACTCATCCATGTCTTTACTGGGTTTCACCCGAGTATTAGACTTGGTGTCTGCAAGGCCTTGCCGAAGGGCACTACCACTTGACTAGCCCCTAAAGCGGCAACTCGGAATTTTCTATTGCAAATCCACCTCCCTTATTACTGAGCCATAGAAGACGGCGAATAAACTGTGAACGAGCTATATAGACTGTAAATTAGGCGTAAATGATCGAGAGGGGACAGGGGGACTTATATCTGTTCTTTTCAGCACCTTAGGCAAAAACAGGGACTTTTGCGGGAGGTATAGATCAAGATCAGACTGCACAGAACGTGCAGTCTGATCTTGGATCTATATACCGTCCGCTTAATTAGCCAGCCGATAAGGTAAAGTTCTTTCTTGAGTTTCAGTGTACTGTACTGTTAGACGTTCATAGAGGGCAAGTTTATTGGCGCTGAAAGAATTACCAGCAATTTTTAGCAAGGTTGTACTCGTCGAAGTAATGCAAAATGTAAACAAATCTATCTTCAGTGTACAAATCGATTACTCACTGTATTAACCCGTTACCAACTGAAACAAATCTGTTGCACACGGCCCCTGATTTGTCGAAACATTCTGGCCAAAAACAAGCTAAAAGCAGCATTTATTCGGGGTTTCTTCCCAGAATAAAAATTCGATTTTTTTTTAGATCTACGAGTTAAATCATAACTTTTAAAGCCTTAACCACTGTAATGTTACTCAAGGTTTCCGTAGTAACAAGAAATAGAAAAAAATACAAGCATGACTCGTTTCGATTTCAAGCTTGTTTCGATCATGAAATCCCATGAAGCTGATGTATAGATGGGACTAGGGGCCAGGGAGCAATGGGAACTATCATCTACAAACTGACGATCAAGGACAAAGTCCCGTAATGCAAGTCGTCATTCCCTGAAAAAATCATAAAATTCACAGTTAGTTATATTCTCAACTCAAGTTCCCTGTGGTGTTTCATATCAATAGCAGCTAATTATTTTAAACCATTTGCCCTTTCACTGTAGAGATATCACGTGACATCGATCATAATCACACTGTTGAAGTAAAATAAGCCCCTGTCCTCAAAAGTTTGGGGTAGAACTTACTTGGTACAAAGTAACAGGTGATTTGGGCAAAAGGTTAGAGTTTGAAAAGGAACATGAATAGCAATGTCTTAAAATAGCTTGTCTAGGCAGCGTAGATCAAGCCACAGAACGTGCAGTCTGATCATGAACCTACCCTATTTGCTACAGTTTGAAATATTCTGGTTAGATTAAAGATACATCCTTACAGCCAGAGGGGGAAAAAACCACTGTTAAAATTTGATATACTGTGGAATGGTTCAGACTTTAGTCATCGATAAATTACAGATAAATTTGGTATAAGAGATAAATACAAATATCGGAAATCTTCGATTGAAAGCCGGAAACATCACAATGATTTCTTTGATGGCATCCAGAAAATGAAATACATTTTCTATCAGTCGTAATCTATGCAACATTGCAATCGTCAAGGGCAACATTTGACATGACGATACAAACATGATTATACTTTGATAACATGAAGATAAAATAGGTTAAAAACTATCTAAAAACGAGTGAAGACGTATCGTTAAGATAACTTTGCAACATGTCATATACTTTTTAATTACCTGTAAAAATGTCTCTTTTTGTTTTTTTAGCACTCTATGATTGTTACCCTCTATCCCTTCACTGCTTGAACTAGACACTGAGTTTTGCATAACATTTTTGCACAATATCGGTTATAGGATACGAGAAAATCTATAATGTATGAATACATTTATAAAATAGGAACAGAGGGAGAATTTGCTCGTTACGAGTAATTTCTTCGTTTGTCACTATGTTTTTAAAGGAGACCTGTTGCAATACGCAGCAAGTCGTCTGAAAGCAGAAATGCTATTAGTCTTTTAGCTTCATAAGTCTAACCCAGCCTCCTTTTTCGACGGCTGAAAAATACAATCCACCACGCTCATATTTATTTTTATCTTATAGGCTGGACTACACGTGCGGGCGGTATAGATCCAAGATCAGACTGCACGTTCTGTGCAGTCTGATCTGGATCTATGCTGTCCGCAAAAGCCCTTATTTTAGCCTATGGTGATGAAATGGTAAAGAGTTTATGTTATTCTATCTTGTTGTAAAGCTGAAATTTAAACTTGAAATTATACTTATTATTTTCAACTCTTTTTAATTCTTTCGAGCAATTATTTGCTTGACCCATAAGGGACCTTAATCTTATGATTGCTCCTTTGTCGTAAAAGTATCGATGCGGACCTTTCAGATTTAGCGAACTTTCGACAATATTAAGTGCTTTGTGGTCCTTGTAAATTACCCGAATTCGAATGTCAAGTCATTAACATGTGCAAGGTTTATCATCCCCGGCCGAAGGCGAAGGGGTATAGTTTTTGCGTTGTCCGTCCATTTGTCCGTCCGTCAGTCCGGACAGATATCTTCTAAAATCCTTGATGAAAATTGTTGAAACTTCATACATGTGTTCCTTATGAGAGTCCGCCGGTATAATTTTTTTTCTTCTTGTTTAATACCGTGTTATGGAAAAAGGGCGCTTGATGTATATTTCCAATATGGACCAATACCTCTTCAACTATTGGGCAAAATTTTATGAAACTTCATGTCTGTCACTGTGTCTCTCTGTCTCTCGTGTCTGTCTCTCGTGTCTGTCTGTCTGTCTGTCTGTCTGTCTGTCTCTCTCTCTTTCTCTCTCTCTCTGTCTCTCTCTCCCTCCCTCTGTCTCCCACACTCTCTCTCTCTCTCTCTCTCTCTCTCTCTCTCTCTCTCTCCCTGTCTCTCTCTCTCTGTCTCTCTCTCTCCATCCCTCTCTCTCTCCCTCTGTCTCCCACACCCTCTCACTCTCTATATCTCTCCCTCTCTATCTGCTTTTTTACAGGTAAGCAACTACTACCCGGCAATTCATTTTACCCATCACCTCACTACCCGGACTTTTATCGACCCTGAGAAAGAAGGCTTTTGAGAACATAGTGGGGGAAACGAAAAGTACTAGTAACCAGCATTTTCTCCCTTTCCAGCAATGTTTTCGACCCTATCAAGGACAACTTACGTCATTTTTGACCACCTTTAATACGTTGTCTTCAAAAGCTTTCAATTTGGACCAATCTAAAATGTTGTCGTCTGTCAAAGAGGTAATGGGAGTTATATTTAAAAAAAACCCAAAAGTACTATTATTCTGTATTGACACTATAAACGTTTTCCACCTGCCTGTAATGAAAGAGTATCTGATATAGATCGATTTTCAACCCTTAACTGTACAAACACGACATTTTACGCCTGTTGATTTGTACATTTTACTACATTTCGTTAACATTGTGTCTAAAGAACGTAATTAGGTTTACCGTTTCTACTACAGAGTGTTTTCATAATATAATATAGATATGAGCCATGCTCTCTAAAAAGGGGGCTTAATGCATCTGCAAAAAGTATCGACCCAGGTCAGCCTGCGCAGTCCGCGCAGGCTGCTTGCGTCGAAACTTTTTGTTACTGTTAAATTTTCTGCCCGTCGGAGGACCCTTCTGCCTCAAGATTCAGTCTGCTGTTAGACAAAATGTATTTTATGAATCCCAATTTATGAGATGAATTGCCTGGTATAATGCATCATGGAGGTGCATTAAATCTCCTTCTGCCAGAGCGTTGCAGATTTTTTTTTCCCTTAATTTATGATTGCCTTGTAGGACTCAGTTTTGTCCGAAGAATCTTTGTTGCAAACCCTAAATATCGTGACATTTGCTACTCTATCTGAAGTGTTTAAACCAAGTACAGCATCTCTCTCAGTCTCTGTCTCTCTCTCTCAAACACTGGTTAACTTCTCATTACAACTCGGTTTATCAAAGGAAACTGCAAACAGACTGACCTTTGAACCACCTATGTCTAACTTTATAATGTTTCATCTGGCGGGGACGTTTGACAAAATACCAGAGTTAAGTTGAATTCCCCCAAAGGCTACATGACGAAGACGTGTCAATTACAGTGTTATGTTTTAATTATGTATACTAGTTGATATCTATATCAGTAGGATATCTGAAACATTTTTTATTTCATCACCGAGAAATATCAGATTTTTCGAAAATTACGACCATTCGAATACCGGTATATACATGTATCGCTTTTGTATGTATGTTGTTAAAGGCCCAGTAAAGGCCAAAATATCAAAGCAGTTGTCATAATACATTTAATTCAAATCGTACAATTTAAAAGTATGGAAAATATAGTGGTGATGACAGTCTGTGATCGTGTGGTCGGGCCATATGCGAGTCGCTGGCAGAAAAAAAGAATTTCAAAATCAGGCAAAAAGTAAACAACAGACACAGCTACCTGGCAGGTTTTAACCCAGTTTTGAAATTAATTTCTCTGTCAGCGACTAACACTTGGACCGACCGTACAATGACAGATTGTCATCTTCACAATAATTTCCATTCTTTTAAATGGTATGCTATAAATTCAAATGCATTTAAACACTCGCTTTGTACATTTGGCCTTTATTGTTATTTTAAATGCCGTTTTCAACATTATTTCAGTTGTATTGCGGCTGCCAGTGCACCTTTCCATGCTTTTCCGCATTTTTTTTTCACCAGTACAATAAAACCTGCCTCACAGTCTACCTATATTAAGGAAGCAACTTTTATTAAGCGAGCATTCATCAAGTTTCAAGAGAAGGTAAAAATACCTGTATCAAGCAAGCATCTGCATTATGCAAACACGTTTTAGTGTCCCTTTGGTGCCTTCTTACAGCAGGTTTGGCTGTAATTCGCATGATATTCTTCCTAAGCTACCGGCTACTTTTCTGTGACATAACCTTTGTCGAAACGATGATAAGTGGTGAGAGAGGAATGAATCCTCTTGCAATGACTATCATCAGTCGTCGCAAGGATATTAGCCGAGCTGGAGATACGAACCAGTTACCCCTGGTCTCAAGTCCATTTATCGCTTTACTTTTTGCCCCTGAAGAGGAATTTATGCCCCTTGCAAGATAAAATATTGCGGCAATTTCTCCCTGTTGCAGTCATTGATATTCCGTGCCTTCACAAGTCTTCGTGCATAAACCCTCTACCACACAATCGCGAGTTTCAACGGCCGTGTAGAAGAAAGCATAAGAAGACGTTTTCCAGCAAAGGAAGAAACGCTGGTAACCAGCATTTTCTCCTTTTCCCAAAATGATTCTTACCTCTCAAAGACTACACCATCACTTTAGCCACATTTAACACGTAGTCTTCGAATGCTTTCAATCATCGGACAAGACAACAATTCTGTCCTCTGGTTAACCATTAGGCTGCTAAGCGCGACTCACTGACCTCTTGCGGACATTGTAGATCAAGATCAGACTGCACAGAACGTGCAGTCTGATCTTGGATCTACATTGTCCGATAAGGAGATATTATTCCCCAAAACACAAGTTTGAAATAGTGATATTTGGATTCTTACTATCGAATTGAGAATTTCGGTTTAGTTATTGAGCAGTATACGGGTAAAAAGTTAAACCTTATCGTATCGACTGTATATTTTACAAGGATGTTTTCAAAGATGTCTGCTGAAAAGATAGACAACGAGACTGAGCAATACGAAATCAAAATTCTCTGAGTCGCGTTCTGTGAAAAGAGGGGGGGGATTATATATTGCTTACCTCCCCTGATACCTATATGTACAAGGGGGGCCAGTATAGGGAGTTTAAGCATTATCCTGCTACATAACTAAAATGAAATTTTCAATTCCATAGTAAAAATCTAAATTTTGTTATTTCAAAGATATGCTTTGCGGAATGATAATTCCTTATCGGACAGAGTAGATCCAAGATCAGACTGCACGTTCTGTGCAGTCTGATCTTGATCTACACTGTCCGCAAAAGGTCAGTGAGTCGCGCATAGCAGCTTAAAGGTTAAGAATTCACTACACCATGCAAGCCGTAGCATAATATGGGTCGGTTTTATCTAAAAGTGACTGAATCATGAAATAGAATGGTACTTTGATCTGCAGAAAAACTGACCAGATGCAAAAAGTTTCGACCAATGTCAGTCTGCGCGGACCGCGCTGGCTAACACAGGTCGATACTTCCTGTTTGCAGATGTAAAGAGTATATCATATGTGATCATTTTCCTTACTAAATGATATACAATATCGCGTATTTTCATATATGAGGCATGCTCTGTGAAAAGGGGGCTTAATGCGTTTGCGAAAAGTATCGACCCAGGTCAGCCTGCGCAGTCCGCGCAGGCTGACCTGGGTCGACACTTTTCGCTATTGGTCAATTTTCTGTATGTCAAAGGGCCAGTGTACCTCATGATTCAGTGGGTTGTTATACAAAACGGATTTTAGTGATGTATAATACTGTGATGACTTGCTTAGTATGATGCATCGTGGAGATGCATTAAGCCCCCTTTTCACAGAGCATGGCTCGTATATATATATATATATGTGTGTGTGTGTGTGTGTGTGTGTTAGAATAATATCGTTGAAATACAATACCCGTAACCTCGGCGAGAAAATAATGATCTCAAAAGGTGGTTGACTTGTGTGGCTGAACTGTTGAACGAAGTGACGATAAGTATAGAAACAGGTTGATGGAACTTGTGTTGACATAAAAATCGTCCGGAAGAAGTGAAAAACAGCATTTTCTCCTTTCCCACGTTGTTTCAATATATTTGTCTTGTGCAGTTGAACTGCTGTACAAATCTTTGTGATAATAACATTATCAATAACATGTTGGTGGAATGATTGGATACAGAATGATCTCGAAAAGTCATGTAAAGGGAAAAGGAAATTATTTCAAGGAAAGGAAAACTTTGACAACATTTTAGAGAAATCACTAGTTACCTGTATTAATACTTGCCTTTTTCCACAATGTTTTCACGTATGTATTTGAAAACATTTGCTTCTATTCTGCAACAAAGTTTTTCAAAGCTGTCCGCAGAGGGCTCGTTAAACATTTGGAAGGTTTGGAGGGTTTTTTTTTTGTGTGTGTCGTAAAAGGTTTAAGCAATTATCCGTATTTCGCTAAGATTATTGACATGATGATTATTTCAAATTTGGGGAAATTTGAAAACTGACACAAGTTTAGACGCTTGACATATGCTGACACAGCCGTGAAGAAATACTAGTATCATATCGAGAAGATGATATTTAACTCTTCACAAAAACGACAAAATTTTGGACTCGAGCAAATTGAAAGCATTTACAAACAAGAACTTATATGTAGCTCCAAAGATGACTTCTGCCTTTGATAGGGCCAAAAACATTGTGGAAAAAAGTAGAAAATGCTGGTTATCAGCATTTTCTCATTTATCCACAATGTTTTCAAAGCTCTCTTCTCTCAGGACCGTAAAAGACTGGGTTTGTGTGGGTTAAACCAATCCCAGTCCTTCACTCGTTTTACTAACTCTTTACCAGAGGACAAAAGGTTAGGGTTTTTTTTTTTGCAGTTATAAGATTTTGTAAGATGGCAACTCAAAAGTTGCACGGATGGTGAGATGTGGCCTTGAATGAATAAAAAACACTGTGGGAAAAGAAGATGTTTAAACAGCCTAATCAAGTGAAGAAGCTTGTTAGTTTGCTTTGCCTGTTTTATACAACCAATACGAGTTGCTTCCTTTCCTACAATGTTCTCAAAAGACGTTTTCATCAGGGTTGCTGTTCATATAGACACTGTATTTCAAGATCAGACTGAGTTTTGGGGACAGTGTAGATCAGGATCGGGCTAAACAAGGACACACGAAATCCTAAAATCTGCAATATCAAAATTGTTCCTATCTACCTAGTGCCACCGAAAACGTGAATTATAACTCTTTACCAGACTATAAAATTTTAGCTGTGTCCAAATTGAAGTCATTTGCAAACGACAAATTAAATGTGGCTCAAATGACTGTATTTTCCTAGAGAACGGCTAGAAAATATTGTGGGGAAAGGAGAAAGTGTTGGATAACAGCATTTTCTCCTTTTCCCACAAAGATTTCAAAGGATTGATATTGCAGGGTCGTTAAAACGCTGGACTATTGGTATAAGGTTAACTCTTAGACTGCTAAACGCGACAAACTAACCTTTTGCGGGCTGTGTCGATCAATATCAGACTGCACAGAACGTGCAGTATGATCTTGGATCTACACTGTCCGATACGGAGATATCTTTCCACCAAATATACCTTTGAAATAACAAAATTATGGCTTTTACATGTAGTATCGGCTTGAAAATTTCATTTCACTTATATAGCAGGATAAGCGTTAAACTAGATTCAAGTTGAGCTTATTTTGACATAGGCTTTTATCTTATCTGTATGCGTGTTGTCTGCAACGACATTTTTTTCGTCTAAGCATATCAGTTTCAAAAGTGATCTCAACGTCAAAATGTCGTCTGCAAGAGGTCACGTGTTATTCTCTTAATCAGACGAACCCATGATATATTTGTCAAAATTTAAAACTATTTGCACGAGACAAATCAAATGCAGCTAAAATGATGGAATTTGTAATTGAAAGGGGGTAGAAAACATTGTGGAAAAAAGGAGAAAATGCTGGCCTCCAGCATTTTCTCCTTTATCCACGATGTTTTCTAAAGCCTACGGGTCGATAAAACTCTGGAATCCATGGTAAAGGGTTAGAATAATTATGATACAGCCAGTGATTGGCGTAAAGACCGGCTAGTAATGAAGTGATTTCAAGTCAAATGTCTAACACAAAAACTGGTCATCTGTTGTATAGCAGCGATTTCTCTATCTGCCAGACTGTTTTCAGTAGTGATCTAACGTCTTCTGCAGCAATTAATGACAGTCATGATACAGCAATGCAATGATTGGCGTATGGAGCCGCTCAAACTGAAGTGATTTCGAGTCAAATGTCGATCAAAAAGACGGGTTGTATGTAATATGTTAATATACCGTCTATATAATTATGTCGTATGGCCCAGTTTACCTCATGGAGCAGTTAAAAGACGACTTTTTTTTTCTGACAAATAGAAAAAAATTCTAATGCTGACTGAGTTTTTCATTTTTCACACTGTTTTCGTTTCCATCACATCTAGAAATGACGTTCATTTGACCGCCTAGGCTCGGTGGCTCAGTCGGTAGCGTACAGACTTAAGAACAGGAGGTCTCTGGTTCGATCCCCGGCTTAGCCAATTTCTTTTCGAGGATTGATGATAGTCAATGCGACAGGATTCATTCCTCTCTCACCGCTGACCATTGTTTCGATGATGGTTGTGTGGGAAAGCAGACAGTGGCTTGAAAAGAATATTGTGCGGAGTACTGGTAACAGAAACTCCAGGAAAGCATGGATAGGTGCACTGGCGCCGCGATGTAACTGAAATAATGTTGAAAACGGCGTTAAACACCATCAATCAATCATTTGACCGTCTATCATTTTACTGCATGCTGCGTAACCTCGTTTCCTTATTTAGACGTAATATCGCTATTCCTCAGTCGATAACATTAACAATAAAAAAAAAATATTGTTTCAACTCATAATGAAAATTCTTTTCCGTTTATCACAATGTTTTTATCACAAAATCAGTGACGAGATGAAAAGTTAAAAAAAAAAATCTTCGGTTATTATTTGCGACACTTCTACGAAACCAGGTCTACATAAACATGTATATAATAAATTTGAAAAAAGAAACAAAGACAGCTTTACACATGGGGTTAGGGGTTAAATCTTTACCAGACGACAAAGTTTTAGACCTGTCCAAATTGAAAGCACTTGCAGACGACATATCAAATGTAACTCAAATGATAGGATTCGTCTTTTGAAAGGGTTGAAGACATGGTAGGAAACGGAGAAAATGCTGGTTACCAGCATTTTCTCCTTTTCCCACAATGTTTTCAAAAGCCCTCAAGCCGGTTGTCTAAAATCGGGATAGTTTGGTAATGAGTTACATTCCACTGTATGTAATATTATACAATTATGCATAAAAATGTCATAGATTGGCTATACCATGATTGTATATATATATAACTTTTTTTCTTTTTCCCTTACTGCTAAGCACTTTCGAAAACAATGTGGTAAAAGAAGCAGTTGCATGTGACAAGTTAGTAAATACTCCTTTTACAACGATGATTTCGATTTTGTTGAAAACGCCGTTTTTTTTTTTCTCTCTCTCTCTCTCTCTCTCTCTCTCTTTACTGTGTTAAAAGTAAGACTGTGTTAAACAGCCACCTATGACCCACCGTAAAAGATAGATTTTTGCTCATTCTCTTGAATGGGTGCTTAACGCAATTTGAACTGTTTTAAGCAACCAACTGCCATGAGAGATCACTGATTTCATTCTATAGCCCTTCTAGAGTTTCCTAAAATGGCAATTAAATTTGGCGACCACCTGCCAAAAATGACCACTGTCCTTTTTTTTCTTACCATGGACAGTTTTTGAATTGGGGTTTGACTGTAGTTTTAAAATAGACCCTGTGTAGACTTCTCTATATAGGTTTGACGTAATACCACAGTATAGAATGTCACTTCAATAACTCAAGCTGGGTAAAAATATCTTCCTTAACCCTTTACCAACCAATCCCGAGTTTTAACGACCCTGAGAAAGAAGCCCTTTGAAAACATTGTGGGGAAAAGGAGAAAATGCTGGTAACCAGCATTTTCTCCTCTTCCCCACAATGCTTTTTTACCTACTTGTGGAAAATTTACTATCATTTGAAAACATTAGACCATTGTATGTAGTTTCCTTCAATATGGACGAGTCCAAAATTTTGCTGTGTGGTAAAGGGTTAAATTTCCTCCAATATTGTACGGTGACCTTACCCTTTATCAGACAATCCAAAGTTTTAATGACTGCGCAGGCTGACCTTGGTCGATACTTTTTTGCAGATGCATTAAACACCCTTTTCACAGAGCATGGCTCAAAAAGAGACAAGGAAAAGGGTACTCACTGTTTCCTTGTATACGGAGGGTCCTTCTTGTCATCCTTATTCTTACTCGTACACAATCCAAACGGCATTTTAAAACTCCTGAAACAAGATACAAAAATAATGATTAAATAAAAAAAAATACTTGGCCCTCTCTCAGAGATAAATCTCATTATTTGAACCTCATTTAATCTGTCGTCTGCAAATGCTTTCAATTTGGACAAGTCTAAAGTTTTATCGTTTGGTAAATAGTTAAGGCCGTTTTCTCCTATACGTCGGTCATTCCACGGTGAGAGCTCACTTATTCAAGTCTCATCTGGGCGTTTAACAGTTTTAGGTCGGGACATTGCAGTACTTTGCCTGAGACCAATACTAAAAGACTAACATTTTTCAACTGAGATTTTTTTAGAAGTGTGTGTGTGTGTGAGAGAGAGAGAGAGAGAGAGAGAGAGAGAGGGAGAATGAGATTGGTTGTATACTATTTAAGGCCGTTTTCAACATTATTTCAGTTATTTCGCAGCGGCCAATGCACCTATCCATGCTTTCCTGGATTTTTTGTTACCAGTACTCCGCGCAATATTCTTTCCAAGCAACTGGCTGCTTTCCCACATAACCATCGTCGAATAAATGGTCAGCGGTGAGAGAGGAATGAATCCTGTCGCAATGACTATCATCAAACCGCGGGGCGGCGCGAGCGAACGAGAGAGAGAGAGAGAGAGATGTTATGAAACTATTTCAACAAGTCTGGTTAAATTATCTGTAATCCGGTCTGAACAAAAAATGTTTCAAATGCTGTTACACTTAATCCGTTTCTACACAATCCCGAGTTTTAACGACCCCAAAAAAGAATGATTTTAAAAACATATGGTGGAAAGAAGAAATGCTCAAAATCAGCATTTTTCCTTTTCCCACAATATGTTTTTCTACTCTCCAAGAGACAAAACTCTCCCATTTTAGGTTATATAATTGTCGTCTGCAAATGGTATCAATTTGGACAGGTGTAAAATTTTGCCCTCTCGTACATGTGAATTTTAACATGCTGTGAATGACTGAGCCATTTTACAGCACAATCTCAAGTTTTTAGGCTTTAACCCTTTACCACACAATGACGCCTTTTAACGTCCCTGAAGAAGAGGCCTTTTGAAAACATTGTGGGAAAAGGAGAAAATGCTGGTAACCAGCATTTTCTCCTTTTCCCACAAAGTTTTCTTCCCTATCAAAGAAAAGTTGCGTCATTTGAGCCACTATGAAATTGTCGTCTGCAAATGCTTTCAATTTGGATAGGTCTTAAATTTTGCCATGTGGTAAAGGGTTAAAGACAGAGAAGGCTTTAGAATACATGTTGAAAAGGAGAACATGCTGGCAACCAGCATTTTCACCTGTTCCAACAATGTGTTCGAAAATAAGTCAAATCATTTGTGCATCACCCAGTTAAATTTTGTCGTCTGCAAATGCGTTCAATTTCGATCGGTCTGAAAATTTGTCGTTTGGGACAGAGTTAAGAGTGGACTGTGTAAATCAAGATCAGACCGCAGAAACAAAGTTTGAATCCGTTTTCTGACATTCAAAGAGATATTCAAGTCACACCGAAAAATAATCTTTGAATCACAATGAGTTTGAGCCATGTTCTGTGAAAGGAGGGGACGTAATGCATCTGCGAAAAGTATCGACCATGATCAGCCTGCACAGGCTGACCTAGGCCGAAGCTTTTCGCAATTGGTAAATTTTCTGTATGTCCATGGACAAGTCTACCTTATGTTTAAGTCGTTTGTTAAAAAAAAAAAAAGAAGCTTTTATGGATCCATAATTATGTGATGACTTGCTCGGTATCATGAATCACGGAGAGCATTAAGCCCCCTTTTTGCCCTAGCATGGCTAAATTATATGTGGAATGCATCATTATATGTATAATCTATAGAAAATTTCCAGTTCTTTTTCGCTGACAAAGGAGTTGACCTTTCATTGCTTATCACAACCTCTCCTGGCTTTACAAAAAGCGTAAACAAAGATCGGCATGTATATAGGTGCAGTCCGACCTTGGTCTGAATTAAATGGCGCCAAATAAACTATTTAAATCTTTCATATTCTTCCAACGCATGCACTCAAAGAAAACTCGACCACTTTCGACGGCTGAAAATATTTAAATTTTTCATATTTAAAAACCCAAATATTGCTATTTCAAAGTTACTTATCGGACAGTGTAGATCAAAGATCAGACTGATTTTGATCTACACTGTCCGCTAGAAGTCCTTGGGTTGCCCTTAGCAGCCTAACAGTTAATCTGAGATGCTTCACTAATCAAGCGGACGATATAGCTCCAAAATCAGACTATACGATCTGTGCAGTCTGATCTTGGTCTTTGCCGTTCGCAAAGGTTACTGTTCGCCTTAGGAAACGAAAGGGTTAAGCCTTTACGATGCAAAGTACTTGAAAAAGAAATTCTGGAAAAGCATGGATAGGTGCACTGTCAACTACGTTAAAACTAAAACAATGTCAAAAACAACGCAAAAGCCCAACAAACCGACAAAGTTGGCTACAAAAAAAAAATCCAAAACAGAAAAGAAAAGAAGATTTACAAAAATCAAAATCGAAACTAACCTTATTCAATAGCAATTTCGTCTACACACTTGTATTATAACGTTTAAAAATTTGCATTTACACCTGGTATAGATTTCACGTATTTGTCCTAATTAAAGCCAAATATTCCACTATATTATATCCAATATTAATTAACGTTACACTAAATTCCCTGTCTATCCCACAAAAAAACGTTAGAAAATAGCCTATAGACTAATTTCACAGGTGATTTTTCTCCATTAACGAGCTCTAGTATAAAACGACTGAACTATGCGACACTTCGCTTATACATCCAAAAACCTTGTCAACACCCAAATAGCCTTTGCTATCATCAAGATATGCTCGTTTGTGAAGGTTGGTAGTATTTTATGATAACACTACGCTTGAGCAACGATCGGTACCGTATTTTGAGGTAAACTTATGCTGCAAAATTATGCGTCCTTTTAAAACCCTTTACCAAACGATCCCGACTTATAACGACCTTGAGGGAGAAGCCTTTAGAAAACATTGTGGGAAAAGGAGAAAATGCTGGTAACCAGCATTTTCTCCTTTTCCCACAAGGTTTTCTACACTGTCAGAGACACTTACCATCATTTCAGCTTATATGTCCTCTGCAAATGCTTTGAATTTGGACCAGTCTAAATTTTGTCGTTTGATAAAGAGTTACAGCCTTTACAACAAAACCCACTTATAACGACCACGAGGGAGAGGCCTTTTGAAAACATTGTTAGAAAAGGGACAGATGCTGGTAACCAGCATTTTCTCCTTTTCCCTCACTGTTTTCTACCCTTTAAGAGACAAATTTTATGTTTTAATTAGCATTCAAATTGTCGTCTGCAATAGCTTTCAATTTGGACAAGGCTGAAATTTTGTTTAAGGTTTTTAACCATTTAGCAGACAAAGTGACTCAATATCCTTTTTTGGATAGTATAGATTAAAATTTGCATAGAACGTGCAGCCTGATCTCTTATCTACAATTGTGATAGTGCTTCTATGGAAGAAGGCGTTCTAAAACATTTTGGGAAAAGGCAAAATTGCTGGTGACCAACATTTTCTTCTATCTCTTACAATATTTGTTACACTTACAAACATTGTAGGAAAACGAGAAAAAATTTCCTACAATGTTTGTAAGCGTTTCTCTTTTTTTTTTTCCCTTAGGGTCAATAAAACACGAGGTTGTTTGGTAAAAAGGTTAATCTTTAACCCTTAGTCTGCTAAGCGCGACTCACTGACCTTTTGCGGACAGTGTAGATCAAGATCAGACTGCACAGAACGTGCAGTCTGATCTTGAATCTACACTGTCCGATAAGAAGATAACTTTCTCCAAAAAAACTCCTTTGAAACAGGAAAATATGGGTTTTCAATATCGGTTTGAAAGTTTCATATTAGTTATTTAGCAGGATAAGGATAGACTTCTTTCCAGACGACAACATTTTACAGTTATCCAGATCGAAAGCATTTGCAGACAACAAATCAAATGTGACTATGGAATTATGGAATTCGGTCTTGCAAAGGATACGCCAGCCGGGTAGCTCAGTGGTTAGGGTATTTGACTCGTGACCAGGTGGTTTGTGGGTTCGATAACCTGTTGAAGTAAACATTTTTTCCGGCGTTTTTTCTCTTCTCAGCTCTGATGCATGTGAAAATAGTAGCCTGTAGCTTGGAAAGAAAGTTGTTTCAGTACTAGTGCGAGACAGCCAGGAAACGCATGCTTAGGGGCACTAACTACCCTGATATTTGAAGCTGTTAAACAAACAAACTTGAATATGATACTAGACATTGTTGGAGACAGGAGAAAATGTATTTCAAAGAAACTCCAGCACAGCATGGATAGGCGCACTGGCTGCGACAATATTACTGAAATAATCTTGAAAACGTCGTTGAAAAATCACAAAAACAAACTATTTAGTTATTTCTACGGTTTTATCTCTGTTCACCTACTTGAAAGAGTCATAAAGTTCATACTAAGTAATATGTCAACCATTTACCCACCATTCCGACTTTTGGCGACCATCAAGAGGGAGGCTTTTGAAAACAATGTGGGAAAAGGAGAAAATGCTGGTAACCAGCATTTTCTCCTTTTCCCACAATGTTTTATACCCTTTCACAGACAAATCCTATCATTTGAAACACATCTAAATTGTCGTCTGCAATCGTTTTCGATTTGGAAATGTTTAAAATTTTGTAGTCTGGTAAAGAGTTAAACCATCGACAACCTGACAGGATTTACATCATTCGGATATGTTTAAATAACGAATACCATTGATAAAAGTGTATGACCAAAAGGTAGTGATTGTGTCCCAAAAAATACACCAATCGAAAGCTTTGATTTTCACAGGTAGCACAGATTCCCAGCCGGTAAATCTCTTTGTTTACGTTCTTTGTCCCGGCGAAAAAACTTCCGCGACTATTGATCGCTTTTATAAACCATTTCGTCTCTGAACCCTTATCCTGACCGGCCCGGATAGGTCAAGTAGAAGAGCTTTTGACTTACAAACATTAAGTTTCGTGCCACTTGAGGGTGTGGGTTCGAGCCCCACATTTGGTTATCTAGAATTACTAATAGTCTTTCGGATAAGACGTTAAACCGAGGTCCCGTGTGACGGTGCTATACACCGAGCACGTTAAAGATCCAGGTGTAAGTTAGGATGGTTTTCATCCTGTGTCTAACACTATCCCCCGTAACATAGCCTTCAAGGGACGTCGCCCATAAGGGCAACCGGTGGTGACGATAAATAAACGGAAAACCAATATATCAACCTTTATTCTTGGCCCTTTTTCTCCAAGACAAGCAGCTCAGTTAGTTATGATCAGGGTTTAAAACCAGCTGTGTCCGTCTCACCAACCATTTTTAAGAACGTTCTTTGCCTTATTCTCCAAAATTTTCTAAATTTAAAGGTAACAAAACTTCTGATTGGCTAAACCATTTGTTCTAGCCAATCAGAAGTTGTGTTACTTTCAAGTTTGGAAAATTTTGCAGAATAAGACTTAGAATGTTCTTGAGAATGGTTGGTAAATACGGACCAGGGGGGTTCGCTGGTTCGAATACACAGCTCGGCCACTTTCTGCCCGAGGATTGATGATCTAGTCATTGCAACAGAATTTATTTATCTCTCACTGTTGATCATTATTTCGACGACGAAAGTGTGGGATGATAGCCAGTGGCATAGGAAGAGTATTATGCCAAGTACTGGTAAAAGAACCTCGAGGATAGGCGCACTGGCCGACTCGATATAACTAGAATCTCCAAATATTGTTGAAAACGGCGTTAAATACCATTCTCATCAATCAAACGTATTTTCTAACTTCTCTTTAAAGCATACTGTGACCAATTCTAAAGAATTTCTAAACTTGAAAGTAAAACCAATGAAAAAGTTTAACCAATCAGAAAAAGTGTTACTATCTATATCTGCAATAAGATTAAAACTAGCCACAGATAGCGCATCTTCGCAAGCCAAGGATACTAACTCCACTTTGTTCGTTACGTACCCTTGGCCGCTCGCCTCTTTAAAAATCGAAACTCCCGCTGCGCCACCTATCGAATATCATGAGTTGCGTAACCTTTGCTGATGTTATTTCTAACCAATCAAAATGCTTGTAATAAAATTTGTTAGGCTATGCATCAAAACAAGACGAACAGACATACGATGATTCGCAATCATTTGGCTGTGGAACCCGTCCTAATATTTCACATAACTGATCGTAAATTATAAAAAAAACTCATTAAATATCGATCGTCTACTCTTTTTTGGCAAATTTTCGTTACAAACACGACAACTTTCGTTTTTGACGGGCGCCGCCATTATTGTTTTCTGTTTTGCGAAAGATTTCTTGTTACGGATGGTTTGATTGGACGCGATAGGTTTTGATCGCATCCAATGAAATGGCGCAGCGGCAGCTTCGATTTTTAAAGAGGCGAGCGGCCAAGGGTACTACCTTAGTATCCTTGGCTTGCGAAGATGCAGATAGCGTTATTTTCCTGTATCTAGAATAGGACTAAGTCTAGTAACTATGAGAGTTATTTTCTGTATCTGAAATAAGACTTAGAGTAGTTACCTCCCTTGATAAAGCTTTATATTGAAAAAAAAGGTCTATTATGTACATGTACAACGGAGATCAGTTTAGTATAACTGATTGTACTGATTGTATGCTGTTTATTGCCGTTTTCAACATTACACAAGCTATATCGCGGCGACCAATGCACCTATCCATGTTTTCATTAAATTTCTGTTACCAGTACTTCACACAATATTCTTCCTAAGCCACTGCCTATTCCCTTATAACCATTGTCGAAACAATAATCAGCGGTGAGAAAGGAAGGAATTCTATTGCGATGACTATCATCAGTCCTCGGATAGAAATTGTCCAAGCTGAAGATTCGAACCAGCGATTCTCTGTTCTAAAGTCCGTGTACTCTACCGACTGCGCCACCGGGGCCCGGCAGTTTTAAATAATACTAAGCAACCAATTTATATTGGCTTGTGAATACGGGCCTTACAATAGGAAACTATGGATTATTTTTCGGAGGGTTATAAACCAAAATCAGACCACATAGACGTGCAGTCTGATCTCATCCCTTACTCTCCGCTTCTCTTTACATGTAAATGTAAATGTGTCATGCTCTGGCAAAAAAAGGTTTAATGCATCTCTGTAATTACATAATACCAAACAAGTCATCATATAATTATGGATCCATAAAATTCACCTTTTGTCCAACAACCGGCTGAATCCTGGGGTAGAATGGTCCCTTGATATGCAGAAAATTTACAAACAGCAAAACGTTTCGGCCCAGGTCAGGCTCAGATGGTATCGACACTTATACTTTCCGTTCAATGCCGTTCAACTTGATGTTGTTGTGTTCAACAATACAAATTCGGCAAAACATGGGTGAACTCTTGCTCTTTACCAGACGACCAAGTTTTAGACCTATCTGAATTGAAATTGTTTCAATAGGGAAGAAAACATTGGGGAAAAAAAAGAAAATGCTGGTTACCGGCGTTTTCTCTTTTTTTTTTCCACAATGTTTTTAAAAGCCTTCTTCCTCAAGGACGTTAAAACTCGAGATTGTGTAGTAAAGTTTCAACAGAACAACTTGATTCTAACGTGCTAAGGGTACTGGGTACGTTTTGAGAACACTGTAGGTTAAGAACAGACTGTAAAGTACGTGCAGTCTGATCTTTGATCTGCACTATTTGATTATCAGTTTGAAATATATTCCTTCAAATACGCCTACAAATTCATAATGTTGATTTCATTATTTACGAGTTAAAGGATCAACTACCTGTTTGTATTATCTCGTGTTTATCTCGTGTTTATCTCGTATTATCTCGTGTTTACATTTACGACTCTTCATGCCGAGTCCCGGTGGCACATCCGGTAGCGTACAGAACTTGAGAACGAGAGGGTGGGTGTCTCGCTGGTTCGATCCTGATCTTGGCCAATTTCTTTCCAAAGTTTGATGATAGTCATTCCGACAGTATTCATTTCTCTATCAGAAACCAATGTTTCGACGATGGATATATGGGAAAGCAGTGGTTTTGAAAGAATTTTGGGAAGAGTACTGGTAAAAGAAATTTCAGGAAAGCATGGATAGGTGCACTTGCCGCCGCTGAAATAATGTTGAAAACGGCTTTAAACAATATATAATCAATCAGTCAATCATTAAGACTTCACAGAAATCGAAAAAGCATATCAACTTTTCGCATAAACGTAAACAGTGCTTAGCTCTTTGCAAAACGACAAAATTTTAAACTGGACAAAATTGAAAGGCATTTGAAGACGAAATAGTAAATATTGCAAATGTTAAAGGGATAGAAAACATTATGGGAAAAGGAGAAAATGCTTGTTACAAGCATTTTCTCCTTTACCCACAATCTTTTCAAAATCCTTCCTCTTCAGGGTCGTTGAAACCCGGGATCACTTAACGGTAATGTTTTTCTTTTGGCCCACTTTTGCCTTGCTTTTCGTTTTCGTTGCAAGGTTTCCAAACTTGAATTGCATCTTTGTTTTCCTGTTGTTGTCTCCTTTCACTCTGTTCTTTTGTTTGTTTTGGTTTGTACAATGTGTCCCAGCATTCTGACCAATGAAGGGGCTTTTGCAATTTCGTCTTTTTATTGCAAGGGCCCTTTTCAGGTTGGAATTTGATAGTACAATTAGGCTTTATGCTTCTTTTTGTTGATCTCATTAACTCTTTTCATTCTTTTCTCATATATTTATTGTGATATTGTTGTTATTATGCTCCCAAAATTGGCGGAAAACAACAAAATAATAATTGCTGCGACAGCTCTAGTATTCGTGTTCACTTTGTCAATCCAGCTAGACATATGTGGTATGAGCTAAGAGTTCGAATTTCAGCCTGGTTAGGTCTAACCGCAAGGTATTCGTGGATTTGGTAATATGCTTGTCCAAGGATAGAACATTATTTCATGCTTTCCGGTAGGATATCGAGAAATAACATTGAAAATATTTTTCGATATTCCACGGGTACGACCAGTGAAAATACCGATTTTTATATTCTAGTTACCTAGGTAAAATGCGCGTGCCTCACAACCAGATGGAAATATGACGTCATTTACCTTACATTTCTCGCGCTTGACGTAATATTGTAATGCGTTGCTATGTGGAGGGGGTACGCCACGGGGAATAACTGAAAAGAACTGTACTGGATCTTGATAAAGTTTCTCCCAGAAAAGGTTAAAAGCATGAAATAAATAGAATATTTGTATTTTTCGGTGCGCCACTCGTGAAAATATTACCGATGGTGTTCGCGAGATGAAATAAATTTCGATCTTTCACCGAAAAATACAAATATCCTCTATTTATCCCACTAGGAACCTTGAAAGGAACATCTTTTTTAACCGATAACCACAGGGCAAGATTTGAGACTGGTCCATATTGAAGGAATTCAAAGATGGTAATTCAAATGCTTTTCAAATGACATTGTGTGTCATCGAATAGGTAGAAAATATTATGGGAAAAGGAGAAAATGCTGGTTACCTTTTCCTACATTGTTTTCAAAAAGCCTTCTTTCTCTGAGTCGTTCAAACTCGGGGTTTTCTGGTTCATAAATCCTAGTGGAAAATAATAGAGTTACAAAAATAAACGTATGGGAAATATGAGCAAAAAGATGTTCGGAACAAAACTGTGGCATGTGCTTTTAAATTGTTCTTGTAAGATATGAACAATTGGCATAAACTTAAGATGAAAGTATGACATCTTTGTGGAAACGCTGAAACGAAGGAGAATTTGCTCATTTAGAAATATCGCCCTGAGCAACAATATTTTCTAAAGTGATCCTTTACAATATAAGAACACACAAAAACACAAAAAAAATTGTGCAGAAGTTTTTTGTGTTTAGATAGCTCTTATCAAAGTTGTATCTTGTGTAACTTTTTACAAAACGACAAAGTTTTAGACATAGCCAAATTGAAAGTATCTGCAGACGACAAAGTGAATCTGATTAAATAATTAAAACTTGCTTTCGGAATTATAGAAAACATTGTGGGAAAAGGAGAAAATGCTGGTTACCAGCATTTTCTCCTTATTCCACAATATTTTCAGAAGTCTTTTACTTTAGGCTCGTTTAAACTCGCCATTGTTTGATTAAGGATAAATATCATGTGATCCTTTACTTAAAAACGACCAAAAGATAAAAACCTTTTGAAGACACTGAGGGTAAAAGAGAAAATGCTCGTAACCTGCATTTTCTCTGTTTACCATAATGTTTTTTACACTTCAAAATACAAGTCTGCGTCATTTCAGCTACTTTTACATTGCCGTCTGCAAACGCGGTCAGTATTTCACTTTGGACAAGGCTGAAATTTTGTCGTCTGGTAAGGATTTTAGCCGCAAGTTTTCTCTACCCGAATGAATCAATAATTCCTGTGAGTCGAACTATCTCCCTTACCAGATAAAGAATAAAAGGTCCTTTTACCTGTATTACTTTGCTTTTGTCCTTGAATCCCTTAAGGATGTTGCGATAAGCACGCTTTGATTTATGATCTATATGTAAGGTCCCCATGTACTTTTGAAGGAAATTAAGCTCTTAATCATCACAATAATTCGCACATATAGGTTTTTAAAACCATCTGACCAGATTTAATTGAGATTTTATCTCAGGAACATATCTGTGTAGTATAAGGAAATCAAGGCTAAAAACCGAGTAATTCTCTGATTAGGACCATTGTAATACTGGGATGTTTCAAGGGAATTAACTGAAGAATGACCTCCATAGGATGGCGGCGTTTGATTTTATTTTTCCTTTCAAAAATAATTCCCTTATATTGAAACAATTTTGAAATGTAAACAATTCTATAACGTTGTTTGTTGAAGAAAATGCATACAGCTCGCCCTTAATCAATAGCTGCTTCCCTTCATCGAAGCAAACATGGAGAAGAAACGAAGAAAAAAGAGGTTAGGCGTTTTACCACAAAATCCTGAGATTTAACGGCCTCGATGATGAAGCTTTGAAAGCTTTGAAAGCATTGTAGGAAAAGGAGAAAAATGCTGGTAACCAGCATTTTCTCCTTTTACCGCAATGTTTTCTACTTTTTAAGACACAAATTCCATCAATTGAGCCACATTTATTTTGTCGAATGCAAACTGCTTTCATTTTTGAAGAAGCCTTTTGAAAAAAAAAAAAATGGGAAGAGGAGAAAATGCTGATAACCAGCATTTTCTCCTTTTCCCACAATGTTTTCTACTTTTTAAGACACAATTTCCATCATTTGAGCCACACTTATTCTGTCGTCTGCAACACTTTAAATTTGGACTAGTCCGTAATTTTTTTTTTGCTTGGTAAAGGGTCAAACTGGATAAATTGTAAAACAGGGTAAATTGTAGGTCGTCCTTACCAGCGTTTGGGTTCAATACTCCTATCGCTATGTTTACCCATGTCAGTTATAACATTTAAGTGAAAAAATAATAACAATACTTAAAGAAAAATATGGCAACCTTCCTAGAACGCCTTGTGTAATTTACTTCCTTGTCTAAAGACACGCTTTTACACTATCTTCCGCTAGGTGGCAGTTTTTAAATACATGCCTATCTGATTTGGACATTCTGGGTACAGAACCGGACTACTTTTCAAGACGGTAATCGATGCAGCGATTTTCAAATTGGAATAAATGTTTACTTAATAAAACAGTACGATTCATCTCACCTTGATTAGCTAGCATATAACCTTTGGACTAGTCATTTATAAACACAGCCCCTATATGGTTGAGAAATAACCCTGGTACAAGCCCAGCAGTCATTATTTTTGATGTCAACGTCTGTTGCACAAATACCGGTTTACCCCATGTCTGTGTTTGGAAACTGTATACAAAGATTTTCAGTAAACAGTGGTATTTCTTAAAATTTTTTTTTTTTTCCGTTTAAAATTTTTATATTTGTTGGAAATTTGGAGCGAAAATAGGCTTTATTTTTCCACAGACGAGTTATTAACAGATATTTTACGCTTGCTACTTTTTAGCGGTAGAGCTTTTTAGTTTACGCATCGCGTATTAATATTTATCCCGGACAGGATAGTGATGCGTAATAGCAGACAGGTCGATAATCGAAGAATATGACTTGCGCACACAGCGCAGGCTTTTAAGAAATCTCTAGATCAGAGATAACTCATAATGAAGTCAGGGACAGATGGTGAAAAGTGAATTTACATTTATCAATTCTGTATGGATAAAATTAATATGAGCCATGCTATGTTAAAAGAGGGCTTAATGCATCTGCGAAAAGTATAGACCCAGGTCAGCCTGCGCAGTGCAGTGCAGGCTGACCTGAGCCAAAACTTTTTGCTATTTGTAAATTTTCTGCATATCCAAGGACCACTCTTCCTCCAGATCAGTCAATCGTTAAACTAAATGAATTTTATTGATCTCTAATTATGTGATACTTGCTTGGTATCCTTTTGTAGAGTGTGACTCATATGTATATTTCCTTTCTGGTATGTACACTTTTAATTTATCTTTTCATATTATTAATAATTTTCCTAATAACTTACCTCGATTTAGTTGTTCACCAAAATATCAGCCTTTCCAATTCCTACCTTCTTTTTGTATTTTAGGGCCCTGTTTGGCTCCGTGGTAAATGTAATGTATTGGTAAATGTACGCTATGCGATACTGTTGATACTTTGATTATTGAACACTCTCTATTTTTCCGATAATATCATGGTTGTCTTACTTAGTTTATTACATGGTGTCAGAAATCCGCTCGCATCGGCGTAACAAAGAAGATTCAATAGAAAATAAAGGTGCCCTTATATAAGCGAGATATTATTCTACGTACGTGTACCGCATAATTATGGCGACAAAAGGGATTAGGCCGTTGCAAGAGTTCAACCCATCAGACTCTAGCGCCCCGGAATGGGAACTTTACAAACGCGATTTCACCATTCATTTAGATGCATTAGGCCGAGAATGCGTCAAAATATATGATGCTTTTGAATGGGCACCCGCCGTTGAAGCAGACGAAGAGCACGGAATTGTGGGAAGTCCGGCTGAAGATAAATACGATCTCGACACTGTCTTTAGGAAATTCGACAGACATTTTGGCGTTCATAACTATAGGAACATTAAAAGACAGGAATTCCTAAACACCAAGAGGGGTAACATGTCGATTATGGACTATATAGCGGAATTGAAAAGAAAGGCAGAACACTGTCAATATGGCGAGCAAAAAGAGGGTTTAATTTGTGACATGATAATTAACGGTGTCAATGACAAAAAATGTTCTGAGAAATTAATGGAGCTTCCAGCAGACCAGTTAAACATAGACAGAGTGATGCAAATTTGTAGACAAGTGGAGCTAACTACCGCTTATCTTAAACATTAGGAGAAAATCCAGCTGTTAATCTGGCTAAAATCAATAGGCATCAAAGACAAGAGAGACAGTCAGTTTGCAAAAAGTGCTGTAGACACCACGAATATAGAAACTGTCCGGCATACAACAGAACGTGTGACACCTGTGGGCTTACAGGTCATTTTAAAGCATCTGCATTGTGCAAAGGTAGAAACACAGCAAGCGGCAATACCACCAACAGCACCAGAGGTCGGGGTAGAAGGTCACATCGTGGTCGTGGTGGCAGGAGACGTAGAGTAAATTATACTGAAGCAGTGGAAGATGATAATCTTGCCGAAATGTTTGGACAAACAGCTTCAGTGAAAGATGTTTTTGTAGCAACATCAGGAGGATCTGACAAAAATTGGTCTGTTACATTTAACATAGCAAACACAGAATTGCCATTAACCTTAGAAATAGACTCCGGTGCAATGTTTAATGTTCTGTCCAGGAAAACAGCAAATGAATTCAACAGCATTGCACAGATTGAAAACAGTGACATTATAATCAATGGGGTGAGGGAAAATCCAAAGCTCATGGGGAAATAACATTACCCTGTGAATATAAAGGCATAACCAGGGATATAGAATTGCAAGTGATGGACACTCCGAGAAATGTCAATTTATTGGGTAGAAATGACTCTGTAAATTTCGGGCTGATAATGCGTGTGAACTCTGTCAAGACTGAAACTGATCACATCATTGAAGATTATAGCGATGTTCTTGGAGATGAAATTGGCTGTTTGCCAGGAGAATATGAAATCAAAATTGATGAAACTGTAACACCAGCAATACACGCTCCGCGTCCTGTGCCAGCTGCTATAAGGGATCAATTGAAACGCGAGTTAGATCACCTAGAACAATGTGGAATAATCGTCCAAGAAACAGAACCAACTAACTGGGTGAACAGCTTAGTCTGTGTTAGAAAGAAAAACGGTAGAATAAGGATTTGCATTGACCCAACAGACCTAAACAAGGCCATATGTCGCGAACACTATCCAATGAACAGCTTCGAAGACGTAGCTACTAGATTATGTGGCAGTAAATACTTCACTACACTTGACGCAAATAAGGGCTACTACCAAATCAAACTGTCTAAAGCTAGTTCCAAGTTGACAACATTCAACACTCCGTTCGGACGATACCGTTACCTGAGAATGCCTATGGGAGCTAAATGTTCAAGTGAGGTTTTCCAAAGATGCATGGAAATGCATTTCGGTAGTATTCAAGGAGCTGAAGTGATAGTTGACGACATACTGGTGCATGGACGAACCATTGAAGAACATAATAAAAGGTTGAAACAAGTGCTTGATAAGGCCAGAACTATAAATCTAAAGCTGAACAAAGAAAAATGCGTTTTCGCTAAGCCTGAAGTGGACTATGTAGGTCATAAGTTGACTAGCGAAGGCATCAAACCAACGAACAAGAGAATCAAGGCAATCATGAACATGAAGGAACCTGAAAACTTTGGTGAGCTAGAAACAGTTCTCGGTATGCTATCCTATGTATCCAAATTTATTCCCAACCTCAGCGAGTTAAATGCACCACTCAGGGAGTTGAAAAAACAAGAACAGTGGGTTTGGAACGACGCTGCTAGACAAGCGTTTGAGAAAATCAAAAGGACATTAGTGTCAACTAAGGTGTTGAAGTTTTACAGCTTGGATAAACCAGTCACATTGACGGTAGACGCATCAATGAAAGGTTTAGGAGCAGCCATTATCCAAGAAGATGTTAAGGGTTATAGCATACGCATCAAGAGCTCTATCAACAACAGAGCAGAAATATGCCCAAATTGAAAAAGAGATGTTGGCTGTGGTTTTTGGTTGTGAGAAGTTCCACAAATTATTGTATGGTAGACAAAACTTTACCATTGAGTCAGACTACATACCCCTGGAGTCGATCCTTAAAAAACCCATACACAAAGCACAGCCGAGAATTCAAAAAATGATGCTTAAACTTCAGCCATATGAATTCACATTGATACACAAAGTTGGCAAAGAAATGGGTCTAGCGGACTGCTTAAGTCGATTGCCATTGGAAAAATCAGGCACGAAGTCAATAGATGAAGAGCTGATGGTCTTAAAGGTAGACTCTCTATCTTGTACTAACCATGAGAAAATTGCAGCTCTAACCCAAACAGACAACCAGTTCCAAGTTCTAGCAAAAGTCATCTGTCGTGGTTGGCCAGAATCAAAAAGCATGTTACCAGTAGAAGCTTTACCGTTTTGGGACTATAGAGATGAAATGGCAATATACAATGGCGTACTGTACAGAGGTGAACGAGTATGTATTCCAGCTGAAATGCGCAGAGAAACACTCCAAGCAATACACAGTTCTCACCTGGGAGTAGTAAACTTTAAGAAACGTGCTAGAGAATTGGTATTCTGGCCAGGAATGAACAAGCAGATTGAAGAATTGGTCAGTAAATGTAGCGCATGTCTGGTCCAGCGTAATAAACCCCCGAAAGAGCCAATGATAATTCAGCCTAATCCAGAACTACCATGAGGCAAAGTAGGGATGGATCTATGTGAACATGAGTGTAATCATGATCTTATCATGGTAGACTACTATTCGAACTTTATCGAGGTTGCACCGTTGCAAAGGGACACAAAAACGAGCATTGTAATAAAACATGTTAAACAAAACATTGCTCGTTACGGTATCATGGACACAATCATAAGTGACAACGGTCCGCAGTTCACTAGTACAGAGTTTAAAGATTTTGTGGGAAAGTATGGCATCCGTCATATCACATCGTCACCACTACACCAGCAGACAAACGGTCTTGCGGAGAAGGCGGTCCAAACAGTGAAGAAGTTAATTAAAAAATGTGTAGAAACAGGTGACGACATCTATCTGTCATTGTTAGAGTTACGAAACACGCCTCGAGACAACGAAGTTGGCTCACCAATGCAACGTCTTATGGGCCGTAGGGCGAAAACACTAATACCTATTGTAGAAAAATTAAGAAACCCTGAATCAAAACATGCTGAAGTGGTCACATCGAAGCTACTTGACCTCAGAAAAAAGCAAAAAAACTACTATGATCAACATACCAGGGTCAAGGATGATATCCAGCCGAATGATGCCGTGAGGATTAACACTCCATCTGGTTGGAAACCAGCAGAATATGTAAAACCATCAGATCATCCACGTGCTCACATAGTTAAAGCAGGGGATTCAGGACGTGAATATAGGAGTAATACAGACTTGTTATTGAAAAGGCGTGAAAACCCACAGATAATCAAAACAAGGGTCGAAAACGATATTCAACCTACTCCAGCCGAAGAGAATATAAAGGTACAACCCAGAGTTAGTGAAAGAGTCAGCAAAGACATAAACAAACGCAATGAAAAGGAGAGTGCAAGTGAAAATAATTCGGTCAAAGCAAGCCAAAAGAAGACAGATGTCTCCGAACAAAGGACAACACGATCCGGCAGGATTATTCGCAAACCAAAAAGATTCGAGAACGATTATTAACATTCAGTGATACTCATTTTTTTTTTTTTTTTTGCTCTCATGATATTGTGCACATAGTGAATGTATGTTTCACATATCTAAAAATTATTTGCATCGGAAAATGTTTTCACATACCAGATTGGCAGAAAATTATTAGCATCAGACAATGTTTTCACAAGTCAAACATCAGACAATGATAAGCATGAGACAATGTTTTCATTAGTTAAAAGTTTGTATTACATATTTTCATTAGCTAGAAATTTTTATTGCATGTTTTTCCTTAGTTAGAAGTTTATATTGCATGTTTTTTCATTTAATATAGTTAGAGAAGTTTTATTACATGTTTTTCATTAGTAAGAAGTTAGTATTACATGTATAACATACTCTATATAGAAATCCTGCAAATTTGTTTCACTACATTCACATAATCAGTATACTACATGCTTAATTGAGTAATAATCAGTCTAGTCATATTAGAACCTTCTTTCCTGTTAACAATTCCCAAGGACAATTTCGAATATCAAAATTTTATATTTCAGTATATATTCACATTCTAGTCATGATTTCAAAGACAAACAGTGATTTTTTTTTTTCAAAGAAAAGGGGATGTAATGTATTGGTAAATGTACGCTATGCGATACTGTTGATACTTTGATTATTGAACACTCTCTATTTGTGAAGATCAATATTAAACGCAGTTTCCGATAATATCATGGTTGTCTGACTTAGTTTATTACAGTAAAGTGTAGGACTCGTGACCTGGAGATCCCGGTTTCGAGCCTCACTTGAACCACTAGGTTTTTTTCATATTAAGTGTCAATGGGCAAGACACTTGAGAGCCCTAGCCTACCACTGGTGAAACTCAGGAAATGCATTAAGTACTGTGTGAGCTGTCGCCGTGATAAGACTGAAATAAAGCGGCGTAAAACACCATTCAGTCAATCAATCAATCAATCAATCTTTTTATAACTTTTTCTTCGCCTAGTCTTTATCGTTGGCTGAAATCTATTGTTTTGCTGTTTACAGTTTCACCCCCTTAAAAAAGTATTTCATCTTTTATATGTATAACTTTGGACAGTATAGATATAGGATTAGACTCCACATTCTCTGCATTCTGATCTTGATCTACAATGTCCTTAAAGGCTATGCATGTCGCCTGTAACACTTTATTGGTAACTATCATGTGTTTTAACGACCCTTATGTTGAAAACATTGGGGGAAAAGAATAAAATACTGGTAACAAGCATATTCTCATTTTCTCACTATGATTTCTACTCCATTCAAGACAAATCTCGTTATTTAACCCTAAGCTAAGCGCGACGTTTTGCGGACAATTGTTGATCAATATCAGACTGCACGTTCTGTGCAGTCTGATCTTGGATCTACAATGTCCGCAAAAGGTCCTTTAGTCGCACATAGCAGCCTAAGGGTTAATCTTTTTTCAGACTTATATTATAGACTTCACCAAAACTCGCGTCAAAAACAGACTTAAGTAAAATCCAATGAGACATTTTCAGTCGGCCATATAATTTGGCTTGCAACACGCGAAAAAGGGCATTCGGACATTTGCGTAAAGTGTCGTCTCGGATCAGCCTGCGCAGTCCGCGCAGGCTAATCCGAGACGGCGCTTTACGACTACATTAGATTTTATGCTACAGTAGACTTGTGCAAAACAGAAAATTACATAAAAACGGAAAGTGTCGTTTCGGATAAGCCTACGCGGACTGCGCAGACTGATCCGAAATGATACTTTACGCAAATGTCCGAATGCCCATTTTCGTGTTGCAGGCCATATAGACTTAAGACAACAAACGTCACCTTTTATCTATAAGAGACTCATAAATCTACATGGCCATCGCATCATTAACAAGGGAGAAAACTCGACTTTTAGGTTTGGACGACGCCTCACCTACACCAAGGAGGTCTTAAGCAGTGGACCAGGCGCTCTTAGTGGTTGCCATCGATTTTGGTACAACATATTCTGGGTGTGCTTTCTTCTGGCGGCACGATAAACAACAAATTTATTTGAACCAATGGGGCAGGGCAGGGCAAACAGGTCAGCAGAAAACACCTACTTGCCTCCTCCTTGACTCTAACAGGGAACTTGGCCATGAGGCAAAAGCGAAATACGAAACTCTGTCGCAACTAAATCAACATGAAAATTGGTATTTCTTCTGGAACTTCAAGATGTCTCTTCATACAGAAAGGGTAAGAACACATTTGCAATTTGTATGTTTGAAACAAAAGTATACGGGCAATCTAGTTTGAGCGATCACTTTTGGTGGGCATCCACTTGTATAAAGTAACGAGTATTAACTCTTAAGTTCTTATATTTTATTTTTTTTTTTAATGGATGAGCATGTGTTAAAATAGTAACTTGCCTTACAGCTACATACAATTAGACTACCTAAGATGAAAACTTATCAGGACTGTACAATTAACTTTGTTTTGATCAAGCAAATCAACAAAAGAGTTCGTGAAAGAAGGAGGGTCAGAAACAAAAATAATCGATCACATTTTTACTTTTCTACCCCCTCTTTCGCCTTTCCCCCCCCCCCCCCCCCCTCCGACAAGTCCGTTTTTAGACCATGCACTGATTTTACAAGCATGCAATTAAGAATACAAAACAAAAACAAATGCCAACTTGCCGTGCCGCCAGAAGAAAGCGCACCCAGAATATGTTGTACCAAAATCACATATATAAATCAGGAATGCGTTCTTTTTTTCCTCAATATACATGTATTTCAATCAGTACCTAGGAATAGAAATCAATGTGTATGAGATGCATTTAAATGTTGTTTATACTTGCTGCACTGAAGGTGTTTCACCCAACTGACCACTACTGAAGCTGTGATACAGCAGCCTTTTTTTTTTTACATTGTCGGATTTTTTTGCCGTTGTTGTTGTTATTGTTGTTGTTTAAATCATCATCATTTTCATTATTAAGCAAGAAAAGTCATATGTTCATAGATGTTCGGTATAAGGCCGAACACACGATTGTACTGTAAACATTATTTAAGCTGCAGCTTTGGTGCGCACGTATTTAAGGACAACGATACTCTTTCTGTGAAGTTTCATAGTGTAGGCCATCTAAATATACCTCCATTCCTTTTTTCGTCTATTAATTATACAAATGAATAAACAAGCATATCAGCCATGCTCTGTGAAATGGAGGCAAAGGCATCTGCAAAAGGTATCGACTCCTGTCACCCTGCGCAGTCCGCGCAGGCTGACCTTGGTCGAAAACTTTTGTTGTCAGTATTTTTTTTTTAGCTCACCTGAGCACAAAGTGGTGTGTCCATGCGGTGTCCTGCGTCCGTCGAGCGTCGTCCGTCGTGCGTCGCCCGTCGTGCGTCGTCCGTCGTCAACTTTTACCTTCTGTTCAGCGGCCACATTTTCAGTCCGATACTCATGAAACTTTGTCAGAATATTTGCCTAGATGATATCTCAAATGATTTTGAAAATGGGTCATGTTTGGTCAAAAACTTGGTCACTAGGTCAAATCTTAGAAAAACCTTGTGTACGCTCTAGAGGCCATATTTACCATCCAATACTCATGAAACTTGGTCAGAATGTTTGCCATGATAATACCTCAGACGAGTTTGAAAATGGATCAGATCAGGTCAAAAACTAGGTCACTAGGTCAAATCTTTGACAAACCTAGACAAACTCTACAGGCCACACTTTTAGTCCAATACTCTTGAAAACTGGTCAGAATGTTTGTCTTGGTGACATCTTGGAAGAGTTTGAAAATGGGTCATATCAGGTTAAAAAGTAGGTAACGTGGTTAAATCTTAGAAAAGCCTTATGAGCCTACATTTTCAGGGCAGTTTTCTTGTAAATTGTTTAGAATGTTTGTTTTGATAATACGTATCTTGTACGAATTTGAAAATGTGTCACACCGGGTCAAAAACTAGGTCACCGGGTCAAATCTTCGAAAAACCTTGTGTATGCTGTAGAGGCCACATTTTCAGTCTCTTACTTATAAAACTTGGTAAAAATGTTTTTATCTTGATGATAACAGACAAGTTTGAAAATGGGTCATATCAGGTTAAAAAGTAGGTAGCGTGGTTAAATCTTAGAAAAGCCTTATGAGCCTACATTTTCAGGGCAGTTTTCTTGTAAATTGTTTAGAATGTTTGTTTTGATAATACGTATCTTGTACGAATTTGAAAATGTGTCACACCGGGTCAAAAACTAGGTCACCGGGTCAAATCTTCGAAAAACCTTGTGTATGCTGTAGAGGCCACATTTTCAGTCTCTTACTTATAAAACTTGGTAAAAATGTTTTTATCTTGATGATAACAGACAAGTTTGAAAATGGGTCATATCAGGTTAAAAAGTAGGTGACGTGGTTAAATCTTAGAAAAACCTTATGAGCCTACATTTTTCGGGCAAATTTCCTGTAAATTATTCAGAATGTTTGTCTTGATAATATCTTGTACGAATTCGAAAATATGTCACATCGGGTCAAAAACATCATGTCACTAGCTTAAGTCTTTGAATAACCTAGAGGCTCTATAGGCCACATTTCAGTCCAATAATCTTGAAACTTGGTCAGAATGTTGGTATTGGTGATATCTCAGACGAGTTTGAAAATGGGTTATGTTGGATCAAAAACTAGATCACCAGTTCAAATCTCGGAAAAACCTTGTGTACACTCTACAGACCACATTTTCTCTCAAATACTCATGAAAGGTGGTGAAAATGTTTGTCTGGATAATTTGTACAAGTTTGAAAATAGGCAGTGTTGAGCTAAAAGTAGGTCACTGAGATAATTTCTAGAAAAAAGCTTGTGTACACTCTAGAAGCTATATTTTAAGTCCAATACTAATGAAAGTTTGTCAGAATGTTTTTCATTATATCTCGGAATGAATCGGAACTTGGTCATGTTTGGTCAAAAGGCTCAGGTGAGCGACTTAAGGGCCATGATGGCCCTCTTGTTTTACATTTCAAAAGACTCATCTACCTCTTGATATAGTCAGTTGAGAGCCAAAAAGGATTTTATGGAACTATAATGATGTGATGACTTGGTTGGTATCATGCATGATCACGGAGATGCATGTAACCTCCCCGCCCCCCCCCCTCCTTTTTTTTGCCAGAGCATGGCTTAATCGACATCAATCGAACAAACAAACAGTCGTCTATCAACTTATTATTGCCATATCACGGTTTAACTAGCACTATTTTTCTTTGAAATAATTTCTAATAACAATCAATCAAATGATTTAATAATAGGCTGGAATTCAAACAGAAAACCTAGATATTGCCCTAGAGCCCGAGGCCGCGTCTTTGTACTGCAAGACTTTATCCCTTACCAGAGGTCAACAAACCCCAGGGGGCTTCACAAAATTTTCCATGGGTACAAAATACATGCTGCTAGATTGTGGAGGTAAAAGCTTGTCTCACTTATCAATTGGACCATACTCTCGCAAAAGAAGGTTTAACCCTTTACCAGACGACAAAATTTTAGCCTTGTCCAAATTGAAGGCATTTGCAGACGACAATTTCAATGTGGTTAAAATAGTGCAATTTTTCTTTGATAGGGTAGAAAATATTGTGGAAAAAGGAGAAAATGCTTGTCACAAGCATTTTCTCCTTTTCCCACAATGTTTTCAAAAGAGCTCCTTTCCCAGGGTCGTTAAAAGTCGGCATTGTTTGGTAAAGGGTTGCGTTGCCGTGATGCAATGCAACATGCAAACCATCACATAATTATGGATCCATAACATCAATTCTGTCTGAAAACCGGCTGAATCCTGTGGTAGAATGGTCCTTGGATATGCAGTTTCGATCCAGGTCAGCCTTCGCGGAGTGCGCAGGTGCATAAAACAAACTTTTTCAGAGCATTGCCCATTTCTTTTGTAGTAACTTCTTCCTTACAGTGCGCGGTTCAAATTAAATTGTTTTTGTAGACAGCATAGATCAAGACTGGACTGCAAAGGTCAGACAAGTCTGGTGTTTGGATTTACTCTGTCCGACAATTTGTTAAATTTCTCTTACCAAAACGTGTTTGTTTGTGCTGTGTTAAACGCCATTTCACTCATTTCTTTATTTCATTTGAGCCACGCTCTGGCAAAAGGTGGGCTTAAAGCATCTCCGTGATGCATTATATCACGCACGTCATCACATAGCTATGGATCCATAAAAAGCATTATGTCTGATAATCGTCTGAATCATGAGGTAAAATGGTCTTTTGACATGCAAAAAATTGACTTAAAGCAAAAAGTTTTGGCCCAGGTCAGATTGTGCAGACTGCATAGGCTGACCTGGGTCGATACTTTTTGTAGATGCATTAAGCTCCTTTTTCACAGAGCATGACTCATTTATGCGAGTATTGCTATTTTACCAACTGGAAATGTTTCGCTTTCTATGGACCAATTGACATGAGTCCAGCAAAAGACCTTTCGTGTTCTGTGGCATAAAACTATCAAACAAGCGAAAGGAGAAATTGATCGAAAAGGCTCATTTATATATTAACTCTTAGGCTGCTAAGCGCGACTCACTGATCTTTAGCGGACAATGTAGATCAAGATCAGGCTGCACAGAACGTGCAATGCACGTTCTGTTCAGTCTGATCTTGGATCTACAATTTCTTTTGGAGGAATTAGAATATTAGGTTAATTTACATATTTTACACGACTTATATTATTTCTAGGTGGAACTGTTGATGTAGCAGTGCATGAAGTATTGAAGGACGGAAAACTGAAAGAGTTGCATGCAGCCAGAGGAGGTTATTTAGGAGGCACAAAGGTCAACGACTCGTTTCTCAAATTCATACGTGAAACTGTTGGAAACGATACATTTCAGAGATTTTCAAGCAAACAAAAAGGCGAGTACTTGGATCTTATCGGAGAAACTGAAGTGAAAAAGATTCGTGCAAAACCCGCTTCAAACGACCCAGTATTGATAAAAATACCAGCTGTACTAAATGATGCAGTAAAAGATGGAATTAAGGCACCAAAATTCTGTAAACGATTGGAGATGGTCGGAGACAAGTTAAAGCTAGACGCCAAGGAGTTCGAGTCATTTTTCGAGGAGGCGACATCAAAAATAGTCAGCCACGTGAGAGAACTTTTGCAAAGTATACCTGAACCCATCAAATCTATTATTGCTGTTGGAGGCTTTTCCGATTCGCCTGTGCTACAGATGTGTATTCGGGATGAATTTCAACATAAAATTGAGATTATCATTCCCCCAGACGCAAGTTTGCGCGTCACGAAAGGCACAGTCCTTTATGGCCACGACCCGGATAAGGTTGCATCTAGAAAAGTACCTCTAACCTATGGTGTAGCTATGACTAAACCATTCGAAAGCAACGTGCACCCTCAGTCGAAGAAGATAACACTCGATGGACAAACACTGTGTGATGATCTATTCAACAACCATATTGAGATTGGTCAGACTGTGACTACAGGCGCAGTGCAGAAATCAAGAATCTATTATCCTCTGTCGGACACAGACACTATCTTGCCAGTCATGTTGTACAGAACACGTGATAGAAACCCGATGTTAATTGATGACCCTGAGTGTGACCGTGTAGGTACCTTTCTGGTGAAGAGTAACCCTAACCTTGGTAAGAACGCCTACGATCGGCCGCTTGAAATCAATATTTCATTTGGGAGGACAGATGTTGTCGTGGAGGCCAAGGAAAAGAATGGAAGCACCCACAGAGCTGACTTTCGTCTGGACATTTAACTGTTTACCAAATAATCACGTGTTCTAACGAGCCTAAAGAAGGCTTCTGAAAAAAATTGAAGGAAGAGAAGAAAAAAGCTAGTAGTTAATAGCCTGGGTTCCAGTCTGACCAGTTTTTGATTTAGCTTTATAAGCAACGTCCATTGGTAGCATGGCCTTGAAGTCGCTTGTCTAAGCCTTTTGACCAAACATGACCCATTTCCAAGTTCTTCCTAGATAATATGATAAACATTCTAACAAACTTTTATGAGTGTATATTAGACTGAAAATGTGGCCTCTACAGTGTACATTTCTTTTAGAAATTGTCTAAATTACCTACATTTTAGCCCAACGTAGCCCATTTTTCAATTTATTGTAGATATTATCAAACCAAACATTCTGGCGACCGTTCATAAGTATTGGACAAAAAAATGTGGATTCTAGAGTGTACACAAGGTTTTTCCAAGATTTGACTTTGTGACCTACTTTTTGACCCGATGTGACCCATTTTCAATCTCGTTTGAGTTCTCATCAAGACATACATCCTGACTATGTTTCATGAGTATTTCATAAATGTAAAATAAGGTGTCTGGCTCAATCTCGACCTTCGGTTAATTGAAGCCAAGATTATAACCTCATTTTTACATATAAATATAGAGCACACAGAAACATGAGAATGAACCTTTTTTTTTTTAAAGTCAAATAAAGGTCATTTTATTTGAGATTTTGCAGAGACAAAAATGAATAAAAATTGATTCAAATTAATTATTCGCCTGGAACATAATCATAATTTGGAATTAAATTAGTTTCGTATCTATTATAAGTATTGGACAAAAAATGTGGCCTCTAGAGCGTACACAAAGTATTTCAAAGATTTAACCTGGTGACCCAGTTTTTGGCCCGATGTGACACGTGTTCAAACTCATTTGAGACGATATCTATACAAACATTCTGACCAAATTTCATGAGTATTGGACTGAAATTATGGCCTTTAGAGGGAACATCAGGTTTTTCTAAGATTAGACCTGGTGACTTATCTTTCGACCCCATGTGACCCATTTCAAACACATCCAAAATATCATCAAGACAAATATTCTGACTGATTTTCATAAGTATTGGACATTGACATGATACCTAAACAAATACTTTAACCAAATTTCATGAGTATTGGACTGATATCATGGCCTTTAGAGTAAACACAAGGTTTTTCTATGATTTGGCCGGATGACCTAGATTTTGACTTGACATGACCCATTTTCAAGATCATCTGAGATGTCATCGAGCAAACATTCTGACCAACTTTCATGTGCATTGGACTGAAAATGTAGCCTCCAGAGTGAACACATGGTTTTCGAAGATTTTACCCACTGACCCAATTTTTTGACCCGAACGGGCTCATTTTCGATTTCTCTTAAGATATTATCAAGACATTTCTGACCAACTTTTATGAGTACTGGAAAATATGGCCCCTAGAGCGCACAAAAGGTTTTCCAAAGATTTTACTTAGTGACCTACTTTTTGACCCGACATGACCCAATTTCATGCTCGTCCGAGATATCTTCAAGACAAACATTTTCACAAAAAGTTTCAAGAGTATTGGACAGAACATGTGGACTCTAGAGTGTACACAAGGTTTTTCAAAGATTTTACTTAGTGACCTAGTTTTTGACCCAACATGACGCATTTCCGAAGTTGAATGCATGTGTAATAGAAGAAGGGGAACTTGTTTGTTATGACCAGTTTCTCTGTCTCCATCAACATTTTCAAAGTGGTCTACAGAAGACACAAAAGGTCGTCCACAGAGGATTTTGATTCAAGAGCAACGAGTCAACGTGTTTTGAAATTATTGCTATGTCACTGATTCTAATTGCAAGTCAACACATCAAGTCATTTGTTACTTGAAAGCGGATGAGTGAAATACATGGCCAGGTTTTCAAACTGCAGTCTCTAGAACAATGTAATCTTGTATAAGCAGCTTTTATATTACACGTTCTAATTACATGCATATGAGTGACATCAGCTCCCATCTTTGCGAAAAGGCCTCATTCAACTTGCGAACTGAAACATACCGCCTACCTTCAGCCTGTGATGATTTATCCATATTATACAAGTGCCAACAAAGGCACCTTAATGTATACAAATTCCAAGACAATTGAAAACGTATGTTTCTAATGCATTCGAGTATTGCAGCCTTAGATGACGATTCTACCTCCAACAATCACACATCTGGTGGATTTCATTCTGGTGACGTCATTACAAATCCTTACAGTTTTGCTAACAAGTACAAGTAGGTAAAAGATGAGGATACTGAGACATTAAGCATGATATGGGTCAATCCCTTAACCCCTTAACCCCTTAACCCTTTAACCCCTTAACCCCTTAACCCCTTAACCCTTTAACCCCTTAACCCTTTAACCCTTTAACCCTTTAACCCTTAACCTTTAACCCTTAACCTTTAACCTTAACCCTTAACCCTTTAACCCTTAACCTTTAACCTTTTAACCTTTAACCTTTAACCTTTAACCCTTTAACCCTTAACCCTTAACCCTAATCCTCTCTTAACCCTTAACCCTTAACCCTCTCTTAACCCTTCAAACATTTTCCAAGAATTCATTTTCATTTTTCAGGAATGTAACCAGAAAATGAAAACATCTATAAATCTACTAACAATAAGTCAACGCATCAACTAATAAACCCCTGAGACCCCCATGTGTCAACATAGAATAAGTCCATGCATGAGGGATTATAATCATTTTACTCACTAACCATCTTTCCACTTCCTGTCTTACTACATCAACATTTCATTTTTCCAACCTTATACCCATATGAGCAAAATCTCAAACCCATCCCATATTCCTAATGGCCTCTATTTTATAATGACCCCATGCTAATGTGTCGATATTGTTCTCTAAAAAATAATAAGTTAAGAAATTATATTACTTATAAAAAAGATGAGTGTGTTAAAAAGATTTACCTCTAAAGAATTAACAAAATTAAAAAAACATATTAAAACTAAATATAATGAGATCCCTATTTATGGGGTTCAAAGAAAAATATATTTCCCAAATATTCACCATAAGGATTATTGCACCACATTGAGAAAAGCAGCACCTGTTATATATTATTGTTTTAGTAAAGAAATGGAGCGATGTGGTACACATAGTTTATCTATGTGGGTTGGTCTTTATGATAATAAAACTGAAGAAAGAAAAAGAGTTGGTCCTTATTGGTTTGATATTAGAGCAGGACCAGGAATTGCAACACATTTAGCTCCTTATCGAAATGAAATAGATTTTTGTGAGGAATATGTTTTTGATTTTAGACCCGAAATATTAAGAGGGCCTAGAAGAAAAGATTTGAAAAATTTTAACCATCTTTCACCTCTTATAGAATTTAGTGGTAGATTTAATAATTTATATGGAGACCCTGATGTAAATGAAGCATTAAAAAGAATAAAAGAATTAGGAAAAAATGTAACACTATCCAATTATGACAGAGGTTATAGAGAGACCGCTACACTCGTTAAAATTACTGATCCATTAGGTAAAATAACTTTCATTAATAGAAGTGACTTTGATGATTCTTTTTATGTTTTGTTAAATAATACTTATGCTTATGAAATACAATTCTTAGAACCAAAAATAGATAAACCTAAAATAAAAAAACAGAAATTATTTTTAGAGGAAAAATGTTGTATATGTACCATTAATGAACCTAATATAATATTCATTAATTGTGGACATCTATGTATCTGTGAGGAATGCAACAAAATACACCCCTTAAGTAGATGTCCTATATGTAGACAGTAATTTTTGTAAAATATTTAAAATGACTAAATAAATATATAATATATTTTTTATCATATATTATATATATCTACAAGTCTAATTCTATCAAAATAGATATGTAACCGTGTGTTACTTCACGGTTATCTGTTCTCGAAATAAAGTTTATTATGTCGCATTTATTTACCTCCAACGCCCTTGGAAAAGTCGTACAGCTACAAATTTCACGTTCTTTTTTAATAATAGAGTAATCAACCTGTTCATTTCCGTTTACCGTTATATTAACTTTTACCTCTTCTGGTGCATGACGGTCCCTTTTAACAATTGTTAAACTTCCACTTATAATTCTACCTGACACATTCATACAATAACCCCCTAAACCATGTCTTTTACCTGAATTACCATTACCGAATGAAAACTCATAATTACCGTCTAAAATTGATCCCTGTTCTTCAGCCCACACAGTTATAACAGGTTTTGGTTTATATGCTCTGAAGAAACGCTCCATATATTCTCTAGTGACAACATCTTTTTCATTTCTTGGGTCCGCTATATTATATATTCTTAAATTATTCATATCAATATGTTGGTTTACTGATAGTTCTCCATTCGCTTTCATTGAGAAAGATTTATACATAGCACCTTGACCACCTCTAATATTTTTAACGAGGTCATCAACATAACCTTTAGTGGTAACCGCATCTTGGGATATGGGGCTTGGTAATCCAGTAATCTGGTTACCATTCATATCTATTCCACCATCTATTGAATAGGACCCATCTCGTTTTCTCGTTAAAGCTTTTTCACCTGCGGTAGCCGCCTCAATCCTAGTATCCACATAAAACTTATTAGAGGCTTGGTCATGTCTCGTGGGGGTCCCGAGATTGTTAATTACTCGTCCTCCCATTGAGATTGCATCATCTGCCTCATACCACCTTCCATCTTTATAAACAAAGGCTCTATCAACATTATCCACATAATTTTTAGTAGCAGCTTCACCCGGTTCTTTTGGATCCTTAACATTTCTTATTGGATTAAAACCCATATTTAAATATCCAGTAAAGTGGTATCCTCCGTTTTCATTCAACAACCCTGAGTTGGCGTCAACATAATCCTTAGTTGCAACATCATGAGAATTTACTGGATTACTAACCCTCGTTAATGTATTACCGTTCATGTCTATGGAACCGGTAACAACAGTTGTTCCATCTTTACGTAAAAAATTATTATTTATGTAAGCGAGTGACACACCATCACCACTTGTTTCACCATCATCTTTCATTCTTCCGAATTTGTCAACAGGCATTCTTTTTATATACCACTAAAAAAGTTTATTTAAAACATTTTGGAACTGGTTACCTCTAGATAACTCTTTTAGAATGTACAAACATAAATGACCGCAAAATACTTGCCCAGCTTGTTGTAATTGGTCAGTATTGTACTGTATTGGACTTTTTAAATAATCTCGAATTTCAATAGGTGGTTGTATGCCATAACTATCGAAATAAATTTTAGTTTTACCATTTTTATACCAAGCGACCCAATGTGTACCAGGCCCATCACTTTTATCAAAGTTTACTATACCACATTCTGTTTTACTCGGTTTTCTCGGTAGTGAGTCTAGTAAAAAAACTCCTCTAAAATAAGGAATCTTTAATCTTTTTACGGCATCCTCTAATTCGAAATTGTTCAACGGTTTATTCGGTAAAATTACGTTTTCAATCGAAATATTTTCCATTTTTAGAATTGTTCGATATTTTTATTATCAATCCATGAATTAAATTCATTAGGATAACCTTTCCACTTTACAAAAGATTTATCTTTCTCTTTTTTAATAATCTTTTCTATCCTAAACATCTTTTGGGTAGTTTTCTGAAGTTCAGGTTCATAAAAGGTACCTTCTATTTCGTCTCCATTAAGATCCTTAATACTATACGTTATAGGTGATGTATGTTTTACTTCGGAAACTATAAAAACCTCTTCCGTCCATCTCGTTGTATAACCTTTCTCGAAAGTCTTTTTCTTTTTAGTTATCCTTACTTTGTCTCCAACAGAAAACTTAGGATTAGAGTCTCTTATTTCAGGATTATGAGGGTAAAGATTTCTCCAAACTCTCGTTTCATTTTCTTTTTTACTAGCATCTACCGGAGTCATCTTAATAGATGAATGCCTTGTATTATTATATTCTTTAACTAAATCCGGTAGCACATTAATGTAAACATTTGTTGAGTTAGCGGAAAAATACTTCCACATTTTTTCTTTCATTGTTCTAATCCATCTCTCAACGACGCTAGATTTCTCCTCGTTTTGGGTGGAATATACTTCGACTAACGCTTTTACGTCTTTGTTATAAAACTCTTTACCCTCATCCACCCACATTTTTCCGGGTTTCCTCTCCTTAAAAATACTCTTTAACGCTATAGCAACAGATTCCCCTTTTTTATTTTTCAATGGTACCAGATATCCGTATTTAGAAAAGATATCAATGACAGCGAGAAGGTATTTAACACCATGATTATATTTAGAAAAAGCACTCATGTCTACTAAATCCGCAGCCCATATCTTATCTATACCGTTTACTATAACTCTCCTTTTCTTAAATTTTCTTATTATGGGTTTATGCAATTCTTCCGCTAATTTTATCATCTCAGGACTTTTTTTTTTACTCCCATTCCAAATTTCATTTTCGTTCCAATGAGTCTACTTACCAAACCTCTTTCCATTTTTTCTCTTATACTAGGATTGTAAATCCCTTTTAACTCTGTTAACATATTCTTATCACACACTGCGTTTCTTGTAGCAGTATCATTGTGTTGAAGATAGCAAACATCATGACTATAAGCGGCTTTATCAACACGGTTTATTGGTTTACTCCATTCCTTCGGTGTTAAATCTGGATTGAGTCTTTTATTTAGTTTGGTACCTGGCCCCGTAAAGTTGTGTCCTGGTAAATGCATTTCAACAGGTAAATTATTTATAAATTTATTTAATATACTACTCCCGGTGGTTTTTTTTTTATAAACTGAGTTTTAGTTATTCCACAAATAACACATTTCCCCTGCATCATATTTCTTCCATTTTTAGAAACAGAATATTTTATATTATTCGTATCTGTATGTTTTTTACATTTAACGCAATACATCTTGTTTTATATATAAAAAATAAAAGTATTTAAATAAAAAATGGATATTATGAACATATCATGGAATGAAGTAGTATCAAAGAGATTTAATCACTCCCTTTTACCAAGAAGTATTAGGGGTTTAATTGTAGGTAAATCAGGATGTGGTAAAACTACTTTATTGTTAAACCTTTTACTCAGACCGGGATGGCTTGACTATAACAATTTAAATGTTTTTGGAAAAAGTCTTTTTCAACCAGAATATAAAATATTAAAAAAGGCTTTTGAAGAAAAACTACCAAAAGAATGTATCTTAAGATTGTTTAGCATGTGTGATGAGGTACAAGAAACAGACGCTCCACCAACAGTTTTAGTTGAAGAATGGGCTAAAACGCTTAAAAACAAATCAGATATAAATTGCAACTTCTTTGAAAATGGTAGTGATGTACCTGACCCGAGAGAGTTAAACTCAGGAAATAAAAATTTAATGATTTTCGATGATTTACTTTTAGAAAAGCAAAATAAATGTGAGTGTTACTACATTCGAGGAAGGCATAGTAATGTTGACTGCTTTTACCTCTCACAGAATTATTTTAACCTAAAGAGACAAACTATTAGAGAAAACGTTAATTTTATTTGTCTTTTCCGACAAGATGGAAAAAACCTTAATCATATTTATAACGACCATGTAGGTGATGATATGCCTAAGAATGAGTTTAAAAAATTTTGTGAAGAGGGATGGGAAAGACCACATGGTTTTATTATCATTGACTTAACCAGTGGAAAACATAATGGGAAGTATAGAAGCGGTTTTGATAATTTTTACATGCCTGGATTAGTAAAAGAAAAAACAAAAAACAAAAAACAAAAAGTTGTACACACCTAAATAATATTTTCACTTTATAAAAATGGAAGAACTTTTAGAACAAATTGTAAAAAATACGAGCAACAAAACATCATTTCAAATCATAGTAAGCGACAACAAAACACGTTTTAGAACAAGGTTTAATCCTCCAATTCAACTGGAAAAGGATAAAGTATATGAAATAGCTCTGGTAAACCTTGAAACTTACTACTCTTTTCCAAACATTGATGAAACGAACAACACATTCGTTTATTCTCCAGACAATGGCACCACATGGAATAAAATAAAAATACCTGAAGGAAGTTATGACCTCGTTGACATTAATGATACGATTCGTCAGGAAATGAGAAAAAATGGTCATTACGATAGAGTTAATGAAGAGTATTCTATTAACTTTTCTGCGAACACTAATACCCTAAAGTCTATTCTTATTATTGATGATGGTTATCAAGTAGATTTTAATCAACCAGGTTCCATTGCTAAAGTATTAGGATTTACTCGATCTAAATATTCGCAAGGATTTCACGAGTCAGAGAATGTAGTTAACATTCTTAGCATAAATAGTTTGCTTGTTAACATAGATATTATTTCAGGAAGTTATGTTAATGGTTCAACAAAAAATACTATTTACTCTTTTTTCCCAAATGTTGCACCTGGATATAAGATAATTGAGTCACCAGTTAATTTAGTATACTTACCAATAACGTTGGATGAAATACATAACCTAAATGTAAATATTACGGACCAAGATGGTAATTTATTAAATCTTAGAGGTGAAAATTTAACGATTAGGTTTCATATTAGAGAAGCGAGATGAGCTAAATAAAAAAAATACTTGTATATAAAATGACTAGTTACACCAATGTTAAAGTAAATATATCTGAAGGGCAAAAGCAAAAACTTCAGCATGCTGTTAAAGCTAGTTGCCCAGTAAGTATTCGTTTAGGTCATGAAGATTTACAAGGTAATGATGTTTTAGCAATTACCAATTCACAAGCGAAAAAAATGGCTAAAGCCTATGAGGATGGTGTGGGTATAACTATTAGAATGACTACAAAACAACTTAAACATAACATGAAAATAGAAGGGGGTTTCCTCGGAATGTTAGCTGGGTTGGCTGCTAGAGCTTTACCGATGCTTGCAAAAACCGTTTTACCAGCTTTAGGTGTTGGTGCTCTTTCTGGATTAGCTCAAACAGGTGTTCAAAAAGCTATGGGGTCAGGTCTTTACCTTAAAAAAGGAGGATGTGTTTGTCAAGTTGAAACTGATGGAAGTGGATTATACTTAAAACCATACAAAGGTAAAGGATTAAATTCTGTTGGTGATGGGTTGTATTTAAAGCAAGGAGGAAAAATGTATGATGGAAAAGGGCTTTTACTTGGACCTAATAGTCCATTTGCTAATATCCCTATCCTAGGAGCTATATTGTAATATTTAAATATTATTTACAACAAATAAAAATGGATATTCATAAATTTGGTATAAAACCTAATATTACTACCCAACATAAAACTATATTTTGGAAACCTCATTTACATGAAGTAAGATATCCTCCCTTAAAGCAAGATTCTCTAAAATGGAAAATATATTCACAACTAGCTATCAAGATTCCTCCTAATGATGGTATGAGAGTTCCGTTAGGATTTGGTTATATAGCTACACGAGGAGTTGTAGTGATATCTATTAGTAATAAATGGAAAGATAGTTTAACCATTTCTAATGGTATACATCTTGATAATGATGTTAATGATATCTTAGTCTACATTTATAATTTCTCACAAAAACCAATCGAAATACCTGAGGGAGAGTTATTCTGCTATCTAAAATATTTGTCATAAAAAAAATATTATATTTATAAAATGGCGGATACAAATCAAGAACACCCTAATAAATTATATCCCACACTACCCAAAGAACGGGTTACCCCTAATGCCCCACCTAATGAAGATATTGAAATGGAAACAATGGATAATGGCCATTCTTATAGACTTAAAAAAATATCTGAGGTTTTAGATTTTCTCAAAAAGGAAATAATTGAAAGGGAAAGATTAAATAAGAAATATAGTAGGATGGCTAAAGTAGTTGATAATGTTGAAGGTGGATTGGTTGTTGTTTCATTGGCTTTGGGTGGGATTGGTGTTGTTTTGCTTTCAACTGTTGCAGCGGCACCTGTTGCTGTTGGTTTGGAAGCTGCTGCTGGTGTGATTGGTCTTTCTTCATTGGTTAGTAAAGTATTTGTTAGGAAAACTACTAATAAAGCTGAAAAACATTTGAAAATTCAAACTCTTGCTGCTGCTAAGCTTAATACTATAGCTAATCATGTATCAAAGGCTTTGATGGATAATCATATATCTGATGATGAGTTTAAGTTGATAATGGATGAAATGAATAAGTATGAAGAAATGAAGAGTGAAATAAGAACTAACTTTAAGAAGAAGGTAACACTTGAAGAAAAGGAAAGTTTGATTGAGAAAGGGAGGGAAGAAGCGAGGGATTCCTTTCGGAGGCTCGTTGAAAAGAATCATGGTGGAAAGCTTCCCTTTTAAATTACCTAAACTACCAAGTTTTAGGTGTAAATGTCAATGTGAAATAGGGGATAATGATGATGAATAAATATATATAAGAACATTATATATGCTCTTATATATTAAAATCTATGATAAAATTACGTTAAAAATTACGTTAAAAATTACGTTAAAAATTACGTTAAAAATTACGTTAAAAAAATATGTTGCTAATTAAAAATGTCATTTCTAAAAATAACTGACCCTGCAAAAAGAGACTTAATTGTAAAAGAGTATCTCGAAACGAAAAAGAATATTCAGGATAATCAACTAGCAGAGAGAACAGGAGAACAACAACTTCAAACTGACCTTTCAAAGTTTTTTAAACCTATAACAGAAACGCAAAAAGCTGCAGCAAAGGAGATTACAGAGGGGCTTAAACCTATTAAAGAAGGTATTGAAAGCTTACCACAAGCTATTACTTTTCCAGCATTTCCATCTATCAAAGCTTATGATAAACCAACAGAAGAAGAAGAAGACCCATTATTTATCGGTGAAATAGCAGAGTCGTATTTAAGAAAGTTTGCTACTAAGTCTGAAGCTGATACAACGTATGGAATATATGACAGAAAGGGTAAGTTTTATATCGGTAACAAACCAATTGTTATTCGTGACAACGATATTATTGTGGATGGTGAAGAATATGAAGGTACCCCCGGTCTATGGGAGTTAATCATATCTAAAGATCCTAATAATAATATTTTTGGGGGTGATGATTATGAGAATTACGCGAAGTTGGTGATAAAAACAGGCTCCATTTTTCGTGACAACAACCCAAAAAGTAAATATCCTAAATCTTCTAAAGGTAAAAAATGGAACTACATACTTAAACCTATTTGGGATAATAAAAGATTTCATAAAGGTAGTGGTATCATTGTTATCCCATCTGACCCTAATGCATTAATAGAAAGACTAGACCTGCTGATGGCAAGTAAAAACGCAGGTAATACAGGTGTAAGAAATGAGGTAGTAAGCATTTGTGATGAATTAAAAAGACAAGGTGTTTTAAATTCACACGCTTATAAAAATTTAATGTCTATATTATAAAAAGATGATAATCACTAAGAAACACGGATTTAAAACAAGGTATTCATACGGTGGTTCTGGAATCTTTGATAGTATTGCTAACTTTTTAGCGAGGCTTTTTACTAGTAGTGCAGCTAAACAAATTGCGTCTTCTGCTCTTGATGTAGGAAAGAGTGTAGCTAAGGAAGGAGCAAAGAAAGCTTTAGAGGTTGGAAAAAGTGCAGCAGTAGAAGCAGGGAAAAAATTAGTTACGAAAGCTTTAACACCAAAATCGAAGCAAATTTTACAAAAATATAACACAACACCAAAACCTAATGATACTCCTAAAACACAAAGCATTAGCACATTAATAGATGGAAGTTCCATTGCTATTCAAGACTTAGTTAAAAGATTAAACAGTGGAGCGGGTATTAAAACAGTATGAAAGAAAAAAATGTAGATAAGTTAAGAAAATTATATTCATTATAAAAAATAATGACTAAATTAAGTTTTACTCGTGTGAATTATGAAAAATACAATAGTGCTACTATCAGTATAATGGGTGCTTTTTTAAAGATGAATGATTGTGAAATCCTTAACATTAATAAATCGAAATATAATTATAAGTATAAAAGAGCTGAAGTGAAGTTATCTCCTGAAAAGGTAATCAAGATGAAAGAGTTTGAGGAAAAGGTAAATGATTTTTTACAAAAGTGTGGTATACCTAAAATAACACTTGTATACGGGAATAGAGTTTATCCTAAAACTATTGGGGATACCGCAAACAGAATTAAACTTCGAGGTGTGTTTGTTAATGATCAAAATAAGTCTTTTCCCCAGCTGTGGCTTGAAGATTAAGTAACACAATTATAATTTTTATTCATTTAAAAATTATAATTACTTTATAAAATGGACATTTTAAGAATCACCGAACCAATTTTAAAAGATGATAGTATTGCTGAGTATGAATACTTTGAGTATGAACCAATCACTGGTACCAATCTTAACAACCCAGGAGAAATTAGGATTAGCATTGAGAATCAAGATATTTTTTTTCATCCTAGTGAGAGTTATTTATTTATTATAGGTGAATTAGTAAGAAGCGATAATGGAGCAGTTTATGATGCTAACACTGATATTTCTTTAACAAACAATGGTCTCATGTATCTTTTTAAAAATATTAAGTATCAACTTTCGAATATTGAGATTGAATCTGTATCGAATCCTGGTCAGACTACTACAATGCTTGGTTTGTTAAAATATCCAGATGATTTCTCTAAATCACAAGGGTTAAATCAATTGTGGTATAAAGATACAACAGCTAACGCTGGTGCTGGAAACACTGGTTTTATTATAAGAAGAGATTATATTATTAATAACCCTCTTCCAAGAGGTACCTTTAGCTTCAGAGTTCCATTAAAACATATATTTGGTTTTTGTGATGATTATGATAAAATAGTATATGGAATGAAGCACACTCTCACATTAACGAGAAATAATGATAATGATGCAATCTTTAGAGCTGCTGCTGCTCCTGTTGATGGTAGAATTAATTTACTTAAAATAGCTTGGTTTATACCTCATGTGCTTCCCTCAGATGAAGAGAAAATTCCACTTTATAAAATTATTGAGAAAAAAGAAAAAATACCGGTTGGATTTAGAATGAGGCAGTGCGACTCTATTACTGTTCCCATGTCAATAAGATTTACCTGGAGACTTGCTGTCAAATCATCACCTGAAGTGCCACGTTTTATCATTGTTGGTTTTCAAACTAATAAAATCGGTAACCAACAACAAAATCCAGCTATATTTGACCATATAAACGTTAATAACATTTATGTTATGTTAAATGCTACTAGATATCCCATTGGTGATTATAATATCAGTTTTCCCTCAAACCAATTTAGTAGAGTGTATGGGGACGCTTCTATATTTAGGTCTAAGTTTTATAACATAAATGAAATGGTGTCAAACCCTAACATTACTCCCTCAGATTATAAAAACCTTTATCCTTTGTTTTTGTTTGATGTTTCCAAACAGAGTGAGAGATTGAAATACTCTGTCACCGATATCCAAATCAAAGCGACTTTTAGTGCAAATGTGCCTGCGAATACAGAGGCATATGCTGTTATTATTAGTGATAGATTAATTAACTTCCAGTCTGATGGAAATAAAATGAATGTAGTGTATTAAGTTAACTATTTTTTTTTATTAAAAAAATGATAAAGATTATAGATTTACAAAACATTCTTAGACAAAATAATATAAGTTTTTACGGTTATTGGAATAAAAAGCGGTTGGAGGAGTTGGTAAAAGAACATGGTTTGTTACCAGAGGAGTCACCTAAGATAGTTAAAAAAGAAAAAAGCAAAGACCTTAAGTATGATGAAGTAAAAACTTTAAAACGTAATCCTAAAAAAGTTAGTATAGAGGATGTTGAAACTGGTGAAATAAAAACTTTTCCATCGATTTATAAGGCAAGTCAATTTATAGACCGCTGTCCACAAATTGTTAAGAACTATAACGGTGGAATTTGGAATAATAAATATAAGATTAACATTCAGTAAATTTTAATAATAAGTTAAGGAATTATTTTTATATTATAAAAATGAGAGGTTATAATATAAAAATGGAAAACATTAATTATAATATATATTCTGTAAAAGGTTTAAAAAATTTGGCAAAGTCTAGAGGAATCCGAGGATTTTCTAGACTTAAAAGAGCCGAATTAATTGATCGCCTAAGTAGTTCTTCACCCCCTGGACTTGATAATCAATTCCAAGGATTCACAGTAAAAGACTTAAAACGAGAAGCTAAGTCTATAGGAATCAAGGGATATTCTACGCTTAGAAGAGCTGCATTAATTAACCGCATCATGAACCGCTCCATTAATCGGGAAGCATCAATATTAGACTATAATATTGATAATCATGGAGTGCCGATATTACAACCAACACCTTATACACCACCACCTCAGACACTAACTCCACCTATAACCGAAATTAATGAGTTGGAGAAGTATTTAGATAGTATTAAAGAAATTCCTAGGAATATATCACCTAGGATAAAGGCTTTAAAAGAAAAAATAAATAAGATATATAAAGATAAAGATGAAATAAATATTATACAAAGATCATCAGCATTAAGAGGGGCTACCATAGAATATTTTATAGAAGGTAAAGGAGGTTATACACCAGCTAATTTCCTTGATTTAGCGAAAGATAAATTAACTAATATTATGAGAAATAACCGCCAAACAAAAGTTAAACTCGTTATGAAGTGTATGATGAAAAATTCTTATAGTGATGATATAAAAGAGATGAATTTCGATTCTGCTTACCCAATCATTAATTTAGATGGGTATGATGTGGGTGAAATATATGATGAAATGGTGGAAGATCTATTAAAAAATGTAGCGATGAGGGAAATGGAAATAGATTATTGGAGAGTCATTTTCATAATTGATTTAAGATTACATACAGCACCATATAATCCAATAAGAGGTAGTTCTTGGATACCAACTCCTCCTAAGATAGCGAATACAAAAAGTGTTATTAACCCGAAAAATGAAAATGATGATATGTGTTTTGCATATTGCATTCTTATAGGTTTAAACCCAACAAAGATCCACCCTGAAAGAATTAGTAGCCTACAACCCTTGTTAAACAGTATAAATATGAAAGGGATTAATTACCCCGTTTCCCTTTCTGATAGAATTAAATTTGAGAGACAAAATCCTTCAATATCGGTATCAATTTACGGATATAATTCCAATGGTGTTCAACCTCTTAGTATAAGTAAGGAGGTTTATAAAAGAGAACATCATATTAATCTTTTGCTTATTGAGAAGGATGGTAAAAAACATTATTGTTTAATTAAAGACTTGAGTAGATTACTATCTAAACAAATATCCAATCATAAAAATAAAACTTATATTTGTCAAAGATGTTTAAATCATTTCACAAAAGAAGAAACTTTAAATAAACATTTAGAGTATTGTAGTGAAAAAGATGCTTGTAGAATAGATTTACCTGAAAAGGGAACCAAAATATCTTTCGAAAATTTCTATAAACAAGAGAGACATCCTTTCACGATTTATGCGGATATGGAGTCTACGTTAGAAAAGAAAAACGAAAAGAAAGGTAACACTACAAGGGTACTTAATATGCATAACATTTCAGGATATTGTTTTTATATTAAATCTCTTTACGAAGATGTTTACCCTTCAAGGGTTTTCCAATATTCGGGTGAAAATGCTGCTAAGAAATTTGTAGAGGATTTAGAAAATGTTATAAGAGAAATAGATAATATACCAACAAGGAAAATGATTTATAGAGTTGAGGATAAAAAAGAGTTTGATAGAGCAGTAAATTGTTGGATATGTAGTGAGACATTTACGGAAAAAGATAAAAAAGTAAGAGACCATTGTCATTTTACTGGAAAGTATAGGGGAGCCGCGCACAATGCATGTAATTTAAAATATAGAAGACCTACTTTTACACCCGTATTCTTTCATAATTTTAGTAAGTATGATGTTCATTTATTTATAAAGGATTTAATGAGTACACCTGGTGATATGGATTGTATACCAACAAATAAGGAAACATATATAAGTGTGTCTAAAATGTTGCCAATAGAATATACTGTTAAAGGGGAGAATAAAACTAAAAAACATGAGATTAGATTCCTTGATAGTTTAAAATTTCTAGGTAAAAGTTTAGATGAATTAGCTAGCACCCTAGCTAAGGAAGAAAAGACTAATCTCATGAAATATTTCGAGGGGGAAAAGCTTGAATTGGTCTCTCAAAAAGGTATATTCCCATATGAATGGTTTGATAACCTTAGTAAATTAGAGGAAACGAAGTTACCTGAACAAAGAGCATTTTACTCGAAGCTTAGATGTAGTGGAATTACTAAGGAGGATTATCAACACGCTAAAAATGTATGGAAAACATTTAACATGAAAACTTTTAAAGATTATCATGATTTATATAATAAGACTGATGTTTTATTGTTGGCGGATGTCTTCGAGAATTTCAGGAATGTTTGCTTCAATAATTATGGGTTAGACCCATCTTGGTTTTATACAGCACCAGGATTAGCTTGGGATGCAATGTTAAAAACTACTAAGGTAAAATTAGAATTATTATCAGACCCTGATATGATTTTATTTATTGAAAACGGAATAAGAGGAGGTATCTCAACCATTTTTAAACGATATGCAAAAGCTAATAATAAATATATGGGTGAGAAATATAACCCAAGTGAGCCATCTAAATTTATTACCTATTTGGATGCGAATAATCTCTATGGTTGGGCAATGTGTCAAAAACTTCCTACCGGTAATTTTAAATGGATGGATGATTTAGAAAATTGGAGGGATCAGCCATGTATATTAGAAGTTGATTTAGAATATCCTAAAGAATTACATGATTTACATAACGACCTTCCGTTAGCTCCTGAAAGATTAAAGGTAGGTAAGGTTGAGAAACTTATACCTAATTTATATGACAAAACTAAATATATATTACATCGTGAAAATTTAAAGTTATATTTAAGTTTGGGTTTAAAGCTTAAAAAGATTCATAGAGGTATAACTTTTGATGAGAGTGAATGGTTACAAACTTATATTAATAAAAATACTAACCTAAGAACAAAAGCTAAAACCACATTTGAAAAGGATTTCTTTAAACTTATGAATAATTCTGTATTTGGTAAGACTATGGAAAATATTAGGAATAGAGTAGATATAAGATTAGTTACTACCAAGGAAAAATTAGAAAGATTAACCGCTAAACCAAATTATTATGATACATCTATCCTTGATGAAAATTTATGTATAATTCAAATGAAAAAACAACGATTGTATTTTAATAAACCTATTTATGTGGGGATGTGTATTTTAGATTTAAGTAAGACATTGATGTATAACTTCCATTATAACTATATTAAAAATAAATATAATGAAAAAGCTAAACTTCTTTTCACTGATACAGATAGTTTAATGTATGAAATAGAAACGGAAGATTTTTATAAAGATATTAGTGATGATGTTAAAGAATGGTTTGATACGAGCGAATATCCACCTAATCATCCTTCAGGTATTCCTACAGGATTAAATAAGAAAATTGTTGGTATGTTTAAAGATGAGACAAATGGTAAGATTATAGAGGAGTTTGTAGGTCTCAGGTCTAAGCTATACTCTTATAAAATGTATGATGAAGAGGAGAATAAGAAATGTAAGGGAATTAAAAAGCAAGTAGTAAAAGCATTTATTAAACATAAGCATTATAAAGAGTGTTTGTTTGAAAAGAAGACACATTTAAGGAAAATGGTAGTTATTAGGAGTCATAAGCATATGTTATGTACTGAGGAAATAAATAAAATTGCCTTGAGTGATAATGATGATAAAAGGTTTATTTTAGAGAACAATATCGACACATTAGCATGGGGTCATTATAAAATAGAGGCCATTAGGAATATGGGATGGGTTTGAGATTTTGCTCATATGGGTATAAGGTTGGAAAAATGAAATGTTGATGTAGTAAGACAGGAAGTGGAAAGATGGTTAGTGAGTAAAATGATTATAATCCCTCATGCACGGACTTATTCTATGTTGACACATGGGGGTCTCAGGGGTTTATTAGTTGATGCGTTGACTTATTGTTAGTAGATTTATAGATGTTTTCATTTTCTGGTTACATTCCTGAAAAATGAAAATGAATTCTTGGAAAATGTTTGAAGGGTTAAGAGAGGGTTAAGGGTTAAGGGTTAAGAGAGGATTAGGGTTAAGGGTTAAGGGTTAAAGGGTTAAAGGGTTAAAGGTTAAAGGTTAAAAGGTTAAAGGTTAAGGGTTAAAGGGTTAAGGGTTAAGGGTTAAAGGTTAAGGGTTAAAGGTTAAGGGTTAAAGGGTTAAAGGGTTAAAGGGTTAAGGGGTTAAAGGGTTAAGGGGTTAAGGGGTTAAGGGGTTAAGGGGTTAAAGGGTTAAGGGGTTAAGGGGTTAAGGGGTTAAGGGATTGACCCATATCATGCTTAATGTCTCAGTATCCTCATCTTTTACCTACTAGTACACTTTTGTTGTTGAAATTTTCACTCCTCGTTGATAGTCTGCTCGATTCAAATTAGATTTGAGGTGCGCTCTGTGAAAAGGGCAGCTTAATGCATATGCAGTCCGTGCACACTGACATGGTTCGAATCTTTTTGCTCTTTGTTAAATTTTCTGCATGTTCAAGGACCATTCTACCTTTAAACCCAGTCGTTCGCTAGATAAACAGAATATATGGATCCAAGACAGGGGCGTAGCTGCTCTAAAATAAAGTATACGCAAGAGTAATACAGAAGGTATTACCCGAAGCGCGACTCGCTAAGATGTGGGAGGGGGGTGTTACAGCGTTTTCTCTCCCCTTACCTATTATTGTAATGCGTTGCTATGTGGAGGGGTTCGCCGCGGGGAATTACCATAAACAACTCTTCACTGAAAGATCGATGTATTATTTTTCTCGACATGCAAACTGGAAAATGGTGACTGGGGTACAGAGACGAAACAGAAGTTTCTGAGGAAACAGATGTTATAATCGGATGCTGTCTCACTAGAACAGACATCATTGTCGCCGTTTTCAAAATGTTAAATAACAAAAATGAGATTCTCTTCACAATGATGCTTGATCGATGGCAAGTGGACAAGCCAAATCTACCTTGGTTTTTAGTCCGATGATTTTTTTCTTTTTATTTATTCGGACGTTACTTTGTAGTAAATAATAGATAAGGAACAGATTATCAGTCCATTGCCATAGATATGTATAAATCGTGAAAGAAGAATGCGATAAAGAGTAATTAAAAATTGATAACGGCCTGGACACTAGCTCGCCAAATCTTGCAATGAACGCATGGGCAAAACTTAGTCATCGATTACTCATTTTATACCAATAGAAAAGGTATGTTTATGATTTTTTTACGTGATATAACAGATCTAAAGTTTCAACCTGCTAGAACCTGTACCCATTTTGTACAAATTTTACGTCGGAATCTCCTCCTCGAAAAAAAAAAAAATGGCTTACCAGTTATATAGCACCGATTTCATAAAATCTCACTGATTATTTTATCTTCTAAACAGGAATATTTAAACAATGGAAAGGTTATAAGGCTTTATATACAATACGATCAGACAACAATTGTTAGGCCCCACAATTTTGAAAGCATTATTTAGCAGATTATAGATTGAAGGTAGTTCTCAATGATGGAATGAACATTGGAAGAATAGAAACATCGTGGGACAGGTTACCATCTATTCATCCTTTCCTCACGATGTTGTTTTACAGTTTCCTAGAATGACGGGATCGCTCTGTATTTAAAAGTTCAACCTTGTTTGTCACCATTTTCTCACTTGTTTTCTGTCCTAATACGGACAAACCCATCATTTGAGCCATATTTAACCTGTCATCTTCTGCTGCTTAACGTTTTTACCAGATGACAAAAAATTAGGCCCATCCATATGAAAAGCATCTGCAAACGACAAATTCAATGTGGCTATAAAAATAATGGTATGTCTGTGAAAGGGAAAAACATTGTGAGTAAATGAGAAAATGCTGGTGTAAAGCATCTCCTTTTCTACAATGTTTTTGAAATACCTTTTCTTTGGGGTCGTTAAAACAAGGGATTGTTTAGTAAAAGAATTAAATATGGACGAGACTGAACTTTTTGTCATCTGATAAAGAGGTGAAGCCGAAGGAAGCTTTCAGACACAGATGTATGATAACATTTGGTCCACCATCTCGCTCACTACACTATTATCTGGATGGTTCGGTTTCACTTCTTTAGCAATTGTCATATCTTTATTGTCCAAGTACACTACTTTATCGTACAATCCTTCGAATTCTTCTGTAATGATCGTTCTATATACGTAACCATAATAATCGCTTACCTGACGAAAGTCTGCAAATGTATGACCCCCTTTTATGAGTATTTTAGCGTTCTTGTTATACTTTAATACCGTATCCACACTCTTTCGTATATGAGAAATACGATCTCTAAAAACACTATGATGATAGGCCGATAGATGACACAATAGATGAATCACAAAAATGGCGTCTGTGTTGTTTTTAAAGTTCAACATGTTTTCCGCAATAGAATGTATATGAAGTCTGGTTTTATCTATATTTCCTGGAAAGGAATGCACTATCCACTCCATTGTAAGATTCATGCTGGAACAGTAGGCTGCCGAGTCTTTTTTCCATTTCTCTTGAGTCCATTTCTCAGTTATCATTTTACAGTTATAGCGCTTGAACAGCTCCTGAAACCACTGTCTGATCGTAGAGTCCCCGTAAAACAGAATATGTTTGTTACGTAGACACTGGGGAAATTTATTGCTAGGCGTCATTTTACAGTGTTCCGTCTCCCATTTGTTATGCATAAAATGACCAACGGGCGAGGGTAGAAACCAAAGTTCAGTTCTATTAAATGAGAAGCATGGTGGCTTCGATTGCTTCTTGTCCAGAAGTATGGAGCGCTCTGAAAGAAAAAATAAAGTCATTTGATCCATTCACTGATTTGCCTGTTCTTGGACTCTTCCAAACTAATAGACACACAGAAGGGAATAACAAGAACAAAGACTAAGATACATAGAATCAATTCAGCTGTAGTTTTCATGTTTTCTACAATCATCACGAATACAGCTAAATGTAACGTTTCACACTTTGGTGACCGATGACAATTGTAAAAGCAATTTTGTTTCGGCATTCATCATGAATTTTATTTGTTACCGAGGAAGGAAACTGCTGACTTCATTTCGTTCACTACCAGAAGAGGAAACTATAATCTTCAGTTTTTCCATCACGTTAATCAAAAGTTAGAAGTAAAATGTAATTTCTTCTCCCCCAAGTTTCCTAGCTAAAATACATTTCGTTCAGTGCATTCATCAAGGAATGCTTTTACACCTAGTCTAAAAAGAATGACAACAGCTAAATCTTATTTCGGTTTTGACAATCAAAAGTTCTGTGTAATGTTTTACAGCTAGGTTACGGAGGATGGCTAGTAATAAATTTCACTACGTTTACTACATTCATCATAATGGTGTTAACAAAATGTTTTACACCTAGGCTTCCAAGGAAGGCAAGTGTTAAATTTGAATCCTTTAACTACATTCATCATAATAAAGTTAAAGTAATGTTTCACACTTAGGTTACCGAGAAAGGCAAATAGTAATTTTCACTACGTTTACTACATTCATCATACTGAAGTTATCGTAATGTTTCACAACTAGGCTACCGTGGATGGCAAGTGATAAATTTCACCACGTTTACCGCAATCACTGTAATGAACTTTAACGTAATGTTTCAGACCTAGGCTACCGAGGATGGCAAGTGATAAATTTCACTGCGTTTACTACATTCAACATGTTCAGGTTAAACATAATGACTCACTCCTAGGCTACCGAGGAAGGCATATGATAAATTACACTACTTTTATGACATTCATCATACCTACGCTACCGAGGATGGCAAAAGATATGAGCCATGATCTGACAAAAGGGTGTTTAACGCATCTCCGTGATCCATTATACAAAACAAGTCATCATATAATTATGGATCCATAAAATCAATCTTGTCTAACAATCGGCTTGATTTGAAGGGATACATAATAGTCCTGCGTCGTGCGTACTACGGAGGCAGACATGGGTCGATACTTTTTTCAGATGCAAGCCATCTTTTCATAGAGCATGACACATGTATATTTACAGCTGTCTTTATCATGAGTCATAAAAACTTACCTTTCACATTGATATTGATGACGGGGGTCAAATGCTCTCCATTTCTGAAAAAAAGACATTTAAGTATATCCATAGGCCACTGAAACTCCATTGGTCTATCACGGGATACCGATTTTCATTATCGGACATCGTTACTATAAATAGCACACTGACAACTGCCTCTATATCGCATATATGGTAAGACAAGGTGTGCAACGAAATCGGAGAAAATATGACCCCCGTCCCCTTTCAGAGATGATTTCGTTGCACACATTGTCTTATAAAACACAACATAGAGGCAGTCGCCACTGTGCTTTTTATAGTAACGGTGCTAAACAAAATTTCACTATTCCGTTTTATATACAAGCAATGCTCCAATATGCTTTTATAAGTGTTCAATGATCGACCAAGGAAAATTTAAGCATTCTGTGATAGATCAATGGAGCTTCAAAGGCCTTCGGTGTATCTATAACTCACTATAAGGATCTGTTTAAATGTGAGGATCTTTATAAGAAAACTTATATAAAAATGAAGTTTAGCAAACAATTTTATTATTAATTAACGTACTTTATTATATATAAATAATTGCTTATCTTGTCAGAAAACAATGCTTTACAACCCTTTAACAAACAATCCTGTCTTTGAACGACCGTGAAGAACAAAAAATTGAAAGCGTTGCGGAAAAGGAGAAAGTGCTGCTAACAAGCTTGTTCTTCCTCTCCAACAAAGTTTTATACCTTACAAAAGGCAAATCTCATCCTTCGGGCAGCAGTCAATTTGTCGTTCACCCTTTATCATATAATCCTGAGATTCAACGACCCTGTGAAGGAAGGCTTTGAAAAAATTGTGAAAAATAGAGGAAATGCTGGTACCCAGAAATTTCTCTTCTTTCCCACAATGTTTTTTTTTTTTATCGATAACAGACAAATAGCGTTATATGAGTCATATCTAATTTGTCGTCTGCAAATGCATTGAATTTGGATGAGTTTAAAAATTTGTCGTCTTGTAAAGAGTGAACTAGACAAATTTTGCAGAAGACGACATCGAAAATGTCCCTGTCAGATACGAAATTACTTTTATTGACTCTTTATCAGACGACAAAATTTTGGACTCAAGATTTTAAGCATTTCTAGGCCACAAATCAAATGTAACTCAATATATGAACCTTGTCGATCAAAGCGTAGAAAACATTGTGGGAACAAGAGAATATGCTTGTTACCAGGATTTTCTCCTTTCACCACTATGTTTTCAAAAGTCTCTTCTTTAGAATCACTAAAAATCGTGACTATGTGGTAAAGAGTTAATACGCATGGTGAGGGAGAAAGTGCTTGTCAATTGCCACATTCTTTTTATCATTAATTTTCTTCTACTTCAACACGAAGAAAAATCATCTGCAATTGTAAACATATTAAACCTATATTAATAACTGATAGAGTATCGATAGATCTACCACCTTATTATCTAGAAAAGAGAATAATTGCATAATGACAGTAACTTGATACCAGGGTCCGTCTTCACCAACCATTTTGGAGAACATTCTTAGTCTCATTCTCTGAGATTTTCTAAAATCGAAAGTAACACAACTTCTGATCGGCTGAACCAAATGGTTTAGCCAATCAGAACTTGTGTTACTTTCAAAGATAGAAAATTTTGAAGAATAAGACTAA